>JAJEKV010000574.1:0-142909 GCA_021234155.1 Isoetes taiwanensis
AGAGGCCAATCTCGTTTAACCCCTTTTGAATGGAGAAGAAGGCTGCACTCACCATTTATAAGGATTGTTGATCTTGAGTTCTTAAGGATAGCTTTGAATATCTCAATACTTTCATCACCGATCCCCAGGGCTCTGCAGTTGTATCTTATATGGGATCTTTTCCCCACATGTTATCCAAAATAATTTTATTTTTAAGATAAGCATACTGAGAGTTGCTTATTATGACATCCAACATAGTTTTGAGTCTTGAAGCTAAGTTTCCTAAAATTATCCTGTAGATCATATTAGTTAGAGAAATAGATTTGTTATCAGAAAAAGTGTTAAGATTGTCAATCTTGGGAATAAGAGCCATAAGACTGGTGTTTATCCTTGCATCCAAGAATTTTTGCTTTCTAAACGCATTAGCAACCTTTGTAATCCATTCCCCCAGAATTAGCCAAGTCTTCTTAAAAAACTCGGCTAGAAGGCCACCGGGTCCAGGGGTCTTTTCAATCTCCATATCTTTACCTACCTGCAAAAACTCAATACTCTCAATGGCTTAGTGAGATAGGAATTTTGCACATCATTGACCTTTTTATTGAGATTAATGAAATTATCCTTAATGTTTGGATTAGAACCCATGTTGGTACCCATAATGTTGATGAAGTAATTTGCTGCAGATTGATTGAGCTCATCATCATTGGATATCCGGTTATCATCAACTTTAACCTCATAGATCTGATTCCTCTTCACTCTAGACTTAGCCTTAATAAAAAAGTACTGGAAATTACATCTCTCATCCTCTTTTAACTACTTGATCTTAGCTTTCAATTTCCATCCTTTGGCAATATTGATTTCCTCTTTTTCAATGAGCATAATCTGATGTTATCTTTCTGTGCACTAGTCAAATTGTTTCTTAATTCTTCCAAATAGGCCCTTTTCTAGTAACAAATGCCCTTTCTCCGTGGACGATAAAATCATATTCTATTCTATTCTATTCTATTCCTTTAGCCAACACTTGATTTGCTTAGCAGTAATAATCCACCATTCCATCCAACCCATGGTGCCACTAGGCTTTGGATTTCTATTGATAATGCCCCCAAGCTTAGTCATAAACTTCTCATGATCCAAGAGATTAATATTCATCTTGAAATAAAATTTCCTTCTATTGTTGTTGTCCTTGCCTGAGATGAGGATTTGCTGAGGAAAATGGTCAGAGATGTGTATCCTTCCAAATTTTCAATCTTGTTGCTGCTAGTCCACAGATCTTCACCGAGGTAAAACCTATCATGAAAGCAGCATGTGGAATCTGCTATGTGATCATACCAACTGAAAGAATAGGGTTTGATTCTAGCCAGAGTTAGATTCTGAGAAGAAAAAAGACTGATCTAGGCACTACTTTCTCGAGGAAGAGAATTTTTGAGGTTCCTATTTTTTATATAACTATGAGTTACCAGTTGAACTCACCATAGATCATACAGTCATCAATTTCCAAGTGCCCTAAACTTTGATTAATTTAATTCCATGTGATGCTCCCCGAATCTATACGATCATATAAATACAGAAAATTCCCCTCCCATGGCAACTCAATCACCACGAAAAGGCCCTCCGTCTGAGTCAGACCACTTGTGTTGGCCAAGTGTCCAGGTGAAGGGCACGGGAGGTATCATTCACCTCACGCCTCCTATGGGATATCCTATATTCCGGAAGCGTACATATATGTTAGCACTAGCCACAATATATATAAATAATATGCCACTACGAAGGGTGGCCCATCTATCATCCATACGAACAACATAATACTAACATAACTTATAAGATGCATCATGATAAATGAGGGTTCTACCCTGGGCTCAGAGTCAAGGGGTCAACTGATGGTCAGGGTCTCCATATAATAACAGATAGAATCATGACAATGGCCTTGGCTAGCATAGAACAATGGCTAAGGTAGTCCACTCCATCCGCCCCTTCTGTGCACACTTTGCAGATAGGCTGAAACATGTTATGACGTGATTGTAGCCTTTCAGAGATGTAATCTCATGGAATCACCCTCTGAGACTACTCTACATTGCATCTGCTCGGTCCGATGAGGCAGGAAAAAGATGAATCCCCTCCCGGAGCACAATAGCTCCATGGGTGGCTAGAGGATCGTGGCACCACTAGTACCCATGCATCCGTACTCGACTTGCCTCCTAAAATCCATAGGTCAGCTCACTGCACCTATCGAGCCCAAGACGTTCCACCAGACAGTGCCTGCAACCCAGGAGGTGTCGGACCCATATTCGGCCCACAAGCGGTGATCAGCTATAAGCCTAGCAAACTATAGAAGCCTCAATCGCCACACTCAGCAAGGTTCCACCTCCACATCACCATTGTGTCCGTTATATGGTGCTCAATCTTGACATAGCAACTACAGCCAGGTGGGTCCTTGTGCATAGGCCGCTTTTATTGGGATTTATGGGATTCTAACTAGAAACATCTCTATTCCTACTAGCCTTTTGGTCTCTACACCCCTTATCCCACAAGCACAAGAGGTGCGATAAAAAGAACTACCATAAATCATAAATCCACTCCCACAACTTCAAATATAGCATGTTAAAGAGATTAATCATCCATCTAAACAAGCAAGGGTTAATCTCTATCTAGAATCTCAAGCTTGCTAGGCCTACTAAGGTATTTGAGCTAGATCCCCACATCTCTTAGGTTCTCCATGCTCTGCTAGTTGAATAAGCTCCTCCTTCTTCTCAATTGCAGGGGATTCAAAGATTCTTTTGCGAAGATGACACATGTGCATGCAATAAAGGGGTTTTTTTTTTACCATTTCGTATTTGTATATTTACCAATAGGGGGTTTTTTCGCCATTATCTGGGGCAAAATATATATTTTAGGGGTTAAGTTTGCTTTCAAAGGTCAATATACTAGGGATGTTTTTGGGCACCCTTCTCAATGCCAGATGTCGGACCCTTTTATTCTTGAGTGCATCCCCACGACTCCAATTGGCCCCAGATCATATTGGGACAAATTGGAGCCCCAATTTGGCTGAACTAAATTTGGCAGTTTTTCCTTGCCCAATTGATTTGGGCCAGATGGCAATTTCCTAAGCTAAGCTATTAATAATTAATTGCTAATTGAATTGATTATTCATTGAGTTAATATATGCCTCTCTAAAATTAGAGTTTCGCCCTAATTTTGAATTAGGGTTCGGGACTAATGCAAATGGCAAGTTTAACTTGTTGGTGCCACATGGCGCCTAGGTTTCCCATAATTAATTAACATAGTTAATGTTAATTACCCTGCATAGTCAATGTAATGTACTACCCCATTAGGTCAACACATAAATAGTCATAAATGGTCAATACCTCTGGTGACATGTCATGTATTTGTATGTGTAGCATATAAATACGTGGAACGTCACATTCCCCCATCTTTCTTAGAAATGATGCTATCCTCGGCATGATGCCTATTTGTGCTCTTGGGTAACACATCACATGCTACAAGGTAAAGTCTCCCCTCTTTTAAAAGGTGTCGTGAGATTATAAGTCACACAAAAGTTGTCATTTTCAAATTGATCAAATTTGAAATGACTTGTAATGCGCAATTCATAATTCTGGGAGAATTGATAAACGAGAACATGAACTAGAAGAAGGCTAAATTATTGAACGATATTAGGCGGAATGTGAAATAGCAATTCCTGAGAATGTTCCAATACGCAATTCGTATCTCGCAATGAGAACTATAAGGGGTTGACTAGAGTGCATAAGGTGATTCTTTGAAAGCTTAGATGAATCCCATTGCATCTCTCAAACTCTCTTCCCATTTCATTTATCACCTGCAAGCATAAATATGTCCATGCATCTTTGCAAAGTTCAGTTGAGCTACACATTTCACTCAAATTGTGAAAATGTTTTCACAAGAGAAGAATTCATTTATACAGAACGTCGCCATTTGCCTGCAGGGAAATGGACCAGGTAAAATGTATGTTTATTAGTGAAATTCAAATTAGCTTGCCAAGTTTTCAACATGTATCCATGATGATGTATGTTTATTAGTGAAATTCAAATTAGCTTGCCAAGTTTTCAACATGTATCCATGATGTTATGAATCTTGAGAATTACTTTTAGTGTTCTAAGGATTTATTAGGTAAGTTCAATGTGTTCCAAGATTATGTATAGCCTAAAATATTCTATGACAAGCGTTTTTAGCGCATAGTTAGAAAAGGCAGTCCTATACGAAAGGAGATAAAATTCCAAGAAAATCAATAGAAGAAAAAAATAACAATGAAAAAATGGAAAGAACTTTTACTAAGGTTCAAAAGGGCCCGAGGACATGTTTATAATCTGTAAGTACAATTACAATTATATTAGCATAAATGCATTATAAAATAAAATGCGATGATCACTACAAGACAATGGAACTTCCTCATTAGATCTAGCATAGGCACTACATTAAGAGATATTCCATGCATGTTTTGCATCCATGCAGCATGGAGTGAAAGCCAATGCATGTTTTTCCATCTTGCGGCATGTAATGCGGGAAAAATAAATAAATGACTATGTGAAATATATCCTCAAAAACAATTTGAAATTTGAAATTCCCAAGAGAAATTTTGTTTCGTGTCCAAAAGAAGTAAAAAAAAAAGAGAAACAAAAAAAAAATTTTTGTTATCTTGAGAAAGATGCTAGAGAGAAAGAGAGAGAGAAGAGAGAGAAAAGAGAGAGAGAGAGAGAGAGAGAGAGATGAGAGAGAGAGAGAGAGAGAGAGAGAGAGAGAGAGAGAGAGAGAGAGAGAGAGAGAGAGAGAGAGAGAGAGAGAGAGAGAGAGAGAGAGAGAGAGAGAGAGAGAGAGAGAGAGAGAGAGAAGGGGCATAAAAATTTGTATTTATTTATTAATTTCTTAAAGGAATAAACAATGTATATCAACTTACATAGAGCAAGTGCATTGGGGGTAAAATGTTGAGGTGGGGAGTTATGGTAATAAGGGGTTGGGAGGAGCACTCAAATGATGGCGGTACTAATGGTGAAGGATACGATAAGGAGGTCTTTGGAGGAGGAGGTGAGGGGGAGAGGGGGAGGAGATGATTGGTATTTGTATGGAGGCGAGTGGAGTAAGAGGTGATTCATATATGTAAGGAGGTGGTGGGCGAGGGCGTCGATGAGGAGATTGGTAACCATATGGAGGTGGAGTGGAAGGCGATGAAGGAGGTGGGGATTTGTAGACATAAGGAGGTGATTGTGAGGGTGATGGAGGAGGAGGCGAAGGTGGCCCTTGAGGGGGGATTTATAGATATATGGAGATGGTGGTGAAGTTGAAGGAGGAGGAGGAGGAGGAGAAGGAGGAGGTGATTTATAGGACGTAAGGAGGTGGCCGAAGTAGGGTGATCGAGGAGGTGGGTAGACATATGGAGGTGGAGGGGAAGGCGATGGAGGAAGTGGGGATTTGTAGACATAAGGAGATGGTGCCGAGGGCAATGGAGGTGGAGGCAAAGGTGATCTGGGAGGGGGTGATTTATAAACATATGGAGATGGTGTGGCACAGATGATGGAGGAGGAGGTGATTTATAGACATAAGGAGGTGGTGGCGAGGGGCAATGGAGGAGGAGGCGAAGGTGATGGAGGAGGTGGTGATTTATAGGCATATGGAGGTGGTGGCAAAGGTGATGGAGGAGATGGTGATTTATAGATATATGGAGGTGGTGGCGAGGGCGATGGAAGAGGGGAGATGGGTAAACATATGGAGGTGGAGGAGAAGGCATTAGAGGAGGTGGGGATTTGTAGACATAAGGAGGTGGTGGCGATGGAAATGGAGGAGGGAGGAAGGTGATATGGGGAGGGGGTGATTTATAGACATATGGTGATGGTGGCAAAGGTGATGGAGGTGATTTATAGACGTAAGGAGGTTGTGGTGAGGGCATTCGAGGAGGTGGAGATTGATAAACATATGGAGGTGGAGGGGAAGGCAATGGAGGAGGTGGGGATTTGTAGACATAAGAAGGTGGTGGTGAGGGGCGATGGAGGAGGTGTCGGGTGAGGGCGACGGAGGGAGGTGGTAAAGGTGATGCAGGGGGGGGATTTATAGACATATGGAGGGGGGCGACAAAGGTGATGGAGGAGGTGGCGGCGGTGAGGGCGATTGAGGAGGTGGAGATTGATAGACATATGGAGATTGACGGGAAGGCGATGGAGGAGGTGGAGATTTGTAGACATAAGGAGGTGGTGGCGAGAGCAATGGAGGAGGAGGCAAAGGTGATACAGGAGGAGGTGATTTATAAACATATGGAGATGGTGGCAAATGTGTTGGAGGAGGTGGTGATTTATAGGCGTAAGGATGTGGTGGCAAGGGCAATGGAGGGAGGGGAGATGGGTAAACATATGGAGGTGGAGGTGAGGGGGCGAATGAAGGAGGGGGATTTTTTAACATAAAAAGAGGTGGTGGTGAGGGTGATAGAGGAGGGGATGATTTATACATATAAGGCGGTGATGGCAAGGGGCGATAGAGGAGGAGGGTTTTATAGATATAAGGAGGAGGGCTGTGAGGGAGATAGGGGGGAGGTGGCGATGGGGTAAACATAAGGAGGTGATGGCGATGGGTAAACATAAGGAGGTTGAAGTTGAAGGGGATAGTGGAGGTGGTGAAGGAGAGACATAATGTGGCAGGGGAAGGGGATTCATATGCTAGAGGTGGAGGTGGGGACGATAAACTAAAGATGGAGGTGGTGGGGAGGCATATACGAGGGTGGAGGAGGAGGAGATGAATACTCAAAATTGCCCGGGATGTAGGATGAGGATATGCGAGGTTGTTGAGAATGTAACCAAGGTGGCAACCCACAAAGAAAGGATGAAAGAAAAAACTTAGAGCTTTTCCTTCTAGCCTCCGAATCGAAAAGTATGTAGTGTCTTGATCCAAATCATCTCCGGCAGCCCAAGCTCCAAAGAACTAACATAAATATAAAATATGATGCCCGGTGTTTTCATATTTTCTTCATTGTTCTAACTTGTTTTCCTAAATGTGAAAGATGGATTATGTAGGCCTTTCGGTGCTATTTTTGAGGTAAAAACAGTCCTTGTAGCTTACTATCTTTTAAAATTTAGTTTGCAGAAAGAATTTCTCACTATTTCTTTTTTTTTAGACATAAGCTTAAGTTCAGACCATTCATTGTTCAGGATAAAATAATTTGGCTAATAGATTTTATTAGCTGGGTGGTATTATAATTATCATATTATATTTATCTACGTCAAAATACTTGTGATATTTCACCAATCTACACTTTATATATTTGTGTCAAAGTGCTTGTGACATTTCATCCATCGCACTCTGCATCCTCCAGATATCGCTACTCTTTCCATTCACCTAGCTATGTTTTTTTTTTCATGCTCCCATATTTCATTTGTATCATGGTTTTTATGATAGTTATTTTGCAAGCAGTGAATCTTACCGTTTCCTTTGCATCTTTTGCTCATTTTTTCTATGTTACATTTTTTCCTCTCTCTCTCTCTCTCTCTCTCTCTCTCTCTCTCTCTCTCTCTCTCTCTCTCTCTCTCTCTCTCTCTCTCTCTCTCTCTCTCTCTCTCTCTCTCTCTCTCTCTCTCTCTCTCTCTCTCTCTTCTCTCTCTCTCTCTCTTCTTTTTCATCTTACGGTCATATTGCTTTATTGTGCTTCAATTGTACAACATTTAAGGAGTTCTTACGAAGGTCATTGGCTTGAAGGTTGGTTTTCCCCAACTGCTGCTAGTATTCTGCCAATGCAAGAGATTTATCTAAACGATAATGGATGATGCCAGTTGAAGGACATACAAACAAATCAAGCCATCTAACTTATTAATGGTTCTATGCGAACATTTGAATAATATAACTGAGATAAAATATCCATTATGAGTTTCACATACTAATTGGTAGTCTCTACTTCTTACTTCCCTAGAAAACTTGTCATGTTTTAGTAATGGGCTGCTTCATAAGAAAGTATTGCACTTCAAGCCTTTAAGGCAAATTGAGGCTTCTTATTAACTGAGCATCTTCATCCTACCTTTCCATCATTGCATGAAATAGTTTAGAAATGATCCTCTAGCTTAGTGAAAGCAAAAAACTCATAGAAATACGTAACATCATGGGAATTTATAATTAATTGTTTGGAGTATATAGATAAAAAAGATTGTAGAACCAATTTATTGAGTTTGCATAAATTAAATAAGGCACATAAACCATTAGTTGATGATTTTAGAGTGCATAAGGATATTCTTTGAAAGATTAGATAAACACCATTGCATCTCTCAGACTCTCTTCCCTTTTGATTTATCACTTGCAAGCATAAATATATCCATGCATCTTTACAAAGTTCAGTTGAGCTACATATTTCGCTCAAATTGTGAAAATGTTTTCACAAGGAAAGAATTTATTTATACAGAACATTGTCATTTGCTTGCAAGGAAATGGAATATTATTGTTTAGATGTAGAACTTTTAGGTGAAATGTTTGTCTATTAGTGAAAATCAAATTAGCTTGCCAAACTTCAACATCTATGCATGATGTTATAAATCTTGAGAATTACTTTTAGTGTTTTAAGGATTTAAGGATTTATTAGGTAAGTTAAATGTGTTCCAAGACTATGTATAGCCTAAAATATGCTATGACAAGCATTTTTAGCGAATAGTTAGAAAAAGTAGTTCTATGTAGAAGGAGATTAAACTCCACGAAAATCAAAAGAAGAACAAAATAACAATGAAAAAATGGAAAGGACTTTTACTAAGGTTCATAAGAGCCTGAGGATTATTTATAAACTGTGAGTACAATTACAATTACATTAGCATAAATGCATCATAAAATAAAATGTGATGCTGACTACAGAACAATTGAACTTCCTCATTACATCTAGCATAGGCACTACATTAAGAGATACCCCATGCATGTTTTGCATCCTTGCAGTATGGAGTGAAAGCCCATGCATGTTTTCCCATCTTGCAGCATGGAGTGCAGGCAAAATAAATGAATGACACAAAGCAAACGACCAAAAACATGAGCCTTCAACTTTAGTTCGATGGTGATTGCAATGAATGCATCTCTGGGATCTATTTTCTTGATCTTTTCTAAATTCCCTAGCCATTGATGTGAAAAGATCGAGATCCAATTGTGAAGATATCTACCATATCATATTTTGATGAGGTGAAGTCGCTCTTGGATAGGCTAGAATCACGAAAGGGTCTAGATCTAGTAGGGCTAGTGTGCTACAAAAAAGAAAAACTATGTGAAATACATCCTCAAACAATTCCAATTTGAAATTCCTATTTCGTGTCCCACTAAAGAAGTAAAAAGGTGACAAGGCAAAAAAAAAAAAGGAATCATAACGACAAGGAAGAGAAAGTGATGCTAGAAAGAGAGAAATGAAATGGAATGTTTATTATTCACGCCCTGAGATCACCAGCCTATGAGGGGGAGGGAGGGGGGTATAAAAAAATTGTATTTATTTATTAATTTCTAAAATAGAATGTATTACATAGAGCAAGTGCACTAGGGGGTAAAATGTTGAGGTGCGGAGTTAGATAATAAGGGGTTGGAGAGGAGCACTCAAATGATGGTGGTACTAATGATGAAGGATACGGGAGAAGGAGGTGGTGGAGGAGGAGGTGAGGGATGGGGAAGGAGTATTTGTATGGAGGCAATGGAGTATCTCCCAAAGTTCCTTTCTATGAGATCCAAGAGTTTCTTAAATCATGTAGAATAGCCACATAGAAGGACTAAATGTTATGCACGTCCTGGCTGATGAGTAAACATTAGAGTACACATTTCCGTCGTAGATTTTAGTTGCTCTCCACCATCATCATCCAAGAAGGATGTGAGTTCAACCTGTAGAATATCTTCTTTATTGCTTTTGATAAACACTTTTGTATGCTGGTCTCTCAGCCAAACACTTTTGTGAAAGTCTATCTTGATCCTCGAAAAAGCATATGTGAAAGGAAAATAGAGGCTATGCAATCATTATAAAGAATTTTCTTTTAATAATTGTACCCCGTTGTTTCAGGTAGAGATTTAGAATCTAAACTCTTGAATTGGATTTATATTTGAATTTGTAACAACTAATTTATTTTCTTGCCAGTTTTACACGCATTCAAAGATTTTGTATTTTATAATTCTTTCTATATTCTTATATACTGCTATATTTTGGAAGATTTTTCGTGTAGAATCAAAATCAATCTAGAACTTATGTTTTGCTTCATAAGGATGAAGCACCTCTAAGACAATGCAAGCTTTGTTTGGACGATGGGAGGTAAATGATGAGCTAGGGCATTGTAAACATTCTTCTATTCTAATTGTAATTTCAAAATGAATCGCATCAGAAACTTTGCCAACATTGCTCCCTTAAAAGTGAAAAATATGGATCTTAAATACTACATTAGGGCTATTTGTCTCTGCTCTTACACTTGAAACCAAGTACAATTATCTTGCACTCTCTTTTTTTTTCTACATATTCAATGCCTTCGTTATGTGAGACCTCTTCGTAAGCCCAAATTGAGAGAAAATGCAAACTTATTTTCCTTGTTTCATTTAAATCAATAAAGGATCTTTTGATGTATAAAAACAGTGGATTTCTTCTTTGTTGCCTAAACTCTCTTTTCTATTAGTAAATATGGTTGGTTCTGGTTCTAATATTCTACATTTCAAGCCTTATCCATCTTAATTTTTACATGTACAAAACAACACACAAAGGTCAAACAAGAGAGAAGCAAATATTACTTAGATGTAGAATATTGCTAATGGCACCTATCATAATGACAAGATGGTTTCTTCCAATCTGGAAGTAAATTTCTAGACAGAATACAAGCAGATAATATATCACTGATGTATGTAACCCCAGACAGATGATCAACTCTTATTGGCATGGAGTCTATGCATGGACGACATGGACTCATCAGCTTTGCCACATAAATTGTCAGTTTTTCCAATATATAGCTTATGCTTTATCATTATCGGTCAAGATTTCGTTGTTGGATATCTACTTTTAGGATGGAAACCCCTCAAGTCCCTTAGTCTTGTAGACAAGAACTTTGTAAATATAAATAATTAGTTCCTTTCAACTATTTTTAATATGAGTAATGTAGTAAATTTGACTGTATATATGCATCTAGCATTGCACTTATCACATTGCTCATTTATACTGAAGTTCATATCCTTCATGTCCATCTCATGAAATTGAGAAAGTCCATCTAAAACGACAATTGTTCCAAAAAATGCAACAAGAAGTTGCAAATCCTAACTCTTATCATATTAATCTCTGCCTTTTAGAGATGCCATTTTCTAGCCGCATATTCTAAAGCATGGCAATTATGCGAAAGGGACCACCTTTTTCGTTCAAGGAGATTTTACCCCAGCATAACTCTGCAGACGGAAAGAGGACTTATGTCAGGCATGTGAAGCTCGCCTGCAATGGAAGTGGACAATGTACAAAGGAGGTCAGGCTATCATTTGGGGTCAGTGGCATTCTGATCCATGGATAGTTTCTATATAGCCCTTTTGTTCTTCAATTTTTGTTTGTAATTTCTATTTGTTCTTTGTGCTGTTGTGATGGGGCTTATTCCCCAAGTTTCATTTTGGGTTCTCGCCCTTTGTATATACTCGTCCCATAGCTCGATTGGGTCCCCATTATGTCTACTCAACTAGTGGATGAGGCTATTATGAATCAACAAATGCCAACCAAACAACATTTCTAGAAACAAACAGTAGGAGCTTCTGTAATTGGTGAAAGGGGCTAATCTATTGCATGTAAACCATTGGGTTCAACTCTGCCTGATCCAAGAAAGGATCATGTTTCATGTCTAGCCTTCGATGTCTATGCAACACACATTTGAGCTTCTATAACCCCAAACAATTGAGATAAGTTGAATGCTTATCTCTAGTACTTTATACCCAATCCAATATCTTCCACTTGTCTTTTACAAATATCCTACTATCTTCGTATATGATATAAATCCGAATGTTACAGTTGACATCTTGGCTATCATCATTAATGTAGTATTTGATACTAAATCTTTCCAACATTCACAACCGCTACTTTGTTATTATGACACATATGTTGCCCATTGCATGTACTTTAGAATAAGGTAGATCTACAATGATGCAAAGAAACTTGATGTATAAATTTATTTTGCACTCAGACTTTATAATGCATTAGTAGTTGTATACTTCAATCCTAATTGAAATTGTTGGGAGTTGAAAGTTGACTTCAATTTACATGGAGTTATTTGTAAGGGTCACTAATATTTGGGAGTTATTTGGGCATTAATAGTTGTATGCTTTGATCCTAATTGAAGTTATTGTAGAGAGTTGTAAGCTAACTTCAATCTACTTGGAGTTCTTTGTAAGAGTCACTAACATTTGAGAGTAATTTGGTGTTGCAATTGATACTGCCTAGAATGATGATGTTCCTCATGATTGTTTTTGGAGAGGACTTCGTGAGGATGTCAGACATATGTTGTAGTCTGGAGGAACACAAGACTATAGAGGAAGCCATTAAATTTGCAATTCGATGTGATGACTGTTCTTTTGAGCGCGTCAGGAAAGACATCATTAGATCTTTCCCTCAAAAACACGTAGTATCATTATCTGCTTTGTCCGAACATCTCTGAGTAAGATAATCTAGTGTCCATGTAGATTGATCATTTAATTCGAGGGCTCTTGTCAATTGTTGAGATGCAGTGCCAGAGAGAGGTTAATCTTTGCCTCTATTGTAGCGGAGTTGGCCAAATTACTTGTGGATGTCATGTTGAGCATTCAAATCAGTCGAGAGATTTTGGGGACTAGTCCGAGAAGCAGAGTCTCTCGACGACTAGATGACATTGTCAAATTCCTTCCACATCTGACGAAGGGTTTATTCCTTCTAATAAGGTCGATAAAGAAGTTTTGATCTTTATATCATTAGAGTCAAAGATTGGGAAGTTTGATGCTTTATCACAACTTGATAGTTATGTGAATGCTTTTTTTATGGATCTTTGCATTAAGCTTCTAAGAATGCCATCCCTAAAATTCCCAGTTCTATTGGTGCGATTGATGGATGTGAGATCTCTTCGACACGGTCACAAAATGTACTGCATCTCTTCGAGTTCTGTTTGAGGAAGCTTCTTGTGGCATTTTCTTCAAGCTCATTGCTATCCTATATGTGCCAGTAGTCTTGGGTCTTTCTTAGCTTGAATTCCTTAATCTACTGATTGACTGGCACTCTAGATCATTCATGTTTACTTCTTTAGCTCTAGTCATAGTT
This sequence comes from Isoetes taiwanensis, assembly GCA_021234155.1. Taxonomy (NCBI): domain Eukaryota; kingdom Viridiplantae; phylum Streptophyta; class Lycopodiopsida; order Isoetales; family Isoetaceae; genus Isoetes; species Isoetes taiwanensis. The sequence goes on from JAJEKV010000574.1 coordinate 13,223, forward strand.
CATCTGCAGGTTCTTGCCTCTAAGTTAACACCTACTCTAGTTTATGCACTATCATTGGTTCTTGATGTTGCCCCCTGCCTGTTCTAAGCTCTGTCGACCTTTTAGTTCATTTTTCTGCTCCAGGTCCTAATTGTGTTCCTGTCTCTGCTTCAGTTCATGTATTAGATTTCATCCACGATGTCCCTGCACACGTGTTCATGTTTCTATTCATGTTTTCATCTCTATCTCTAATCCTGATCGTAATCTTGCACCTGCTTTTGCTCTAACTCTTGCCGCCTTTCCTGTTCTTGTTTATGTGGAGACTTCTTCTTTTTTTATGATGTTTTCAGTTCTGTCTTTCGAAAATTTTCTTTACAAGTTTATTAAATGTGGAAGACAAGATCCCACTTCAGTATTTGCAGTTCATGTTCAGCCTTTGACTAGCTTTGCATCAATAAAGCCTACTTCAACAGTGAAAGGTGCTCTACAACCTTCAAGCAAGGGGAATTCATTGTGGGTAGTATACAGTGTGTTTGAGTGACTTGTAAGGGGTTTTTTGGACCCATTTTCACATTATATACATGAGTTAAGGGGTTCTTTGCCATATATGGAAGGGGTCGAAATTGCCTTTCAAAAAATCATATATAGGGGTATTTTTGGTCACCTTCTACACTCATATGGCATACCCCTCTTTGTATAAGTGCATCCCCTGGGCCTTTATGGTTCAACAAAGCATGATCAATACATTACAATTACAATACTTCCAGATAAATATGGTGATTTTTCTAATGTTTTTGACAAAATCCAGGCTTGCAAGCTTCCAGAGCACCATCCATATGATTGTATGCTTAATCAGATCCACTTCCTCTAATCCCTAGTTATTGGAGAGACACCAAGGTATTATTTCACAAAGATTGATCTCCTTGAAGCGTACATTCTTATTCGGATCCATGACGGTGATGAATGAAAGACAACTTTTTGTACTCGATATGGCCATCTTGAGTATATTGTTATGCCATTTGAGCATATCAATGCCCCAACAGTCTTCCAGCATATAGGGTATGACGTATTCTGTAAGTTTCTGGACCTTTTTGTCATCCTCTATCTAAATGACATTGTCAATATCATGTTGGTGGATTGCCCTGCAAGGTATGCATAATCAACGACCTTTATATGCACTTGTGCATCCCAAGACCCAGTGGTGTTAGTAGGTGGCTGGGGCTTTAATGATTGCAGCATGGTATGATTGTAGTCATCTTGTGTCATGGGAGGCTTTTCGGACAAGATTCTTGCTAGATAGGTGGGATCGATAAATTTCAGCTTGGGTAGTCAATTTTTTGCCAGCAATTGTGCAGCAACCATAGGCTATTATATCTATTTGGATATGTGATGCGCACGTTAAGCCAGAGCAGTTTATTTCTTCCACCTACAGGTTGCTTTTGTATTGTGACCCTTTTCCTCTGTCCCAACTATGGGATCTTCAAGTTCCTCAACTACAATGGGAAAGCATTTGGATGTTTTGGGATAAACTGCTTCACCCTAAAGTGTAAGCGCTATGATGGCAAATTCTCTATAGATGTATTTGGGAGAATGTATTAGTCCATAAGATGGATTCGAGAATCACATATCTTTGTTCTCTCTACGGCCAAGGAGTTGAAACTCTTGAACATTGCTTCTTCTTGTGTGTTGCTTGGTCATGGTTGTTCACTTTTTTTAGTGCTTCATTCACCAGCCAGAAGATCCTACTTGCGTGTTATCCCCTTCCTTGGTCTAAGTTGCATTTGTGAGTGGCTATGTATTTTTGAAGGAGTAGAGAATTCTAATTAGTAGTTGCTTTATTGTGCTCAACACAAGATTATTAAAGCTTATCAGTGCTCGTCTGTACTTGACGAAATGAAAGTCATAATTTGGCAGACGTATTTATAGTGTACTCATGCATAGATCTTAGTTGGATTAGCTTATCCACTAAGGTTTTATTCATGCCTAAATAGCATGAATAACTCTAAATAGCAAGCCAAGTGCCTATTCCACAAAGAAAGGAGTTCTTCTGCTGTTTACAGCAACAACCATCAAAAAGACGACAAAATGAAGCAACAAAATTGCAAACCCTATTTGTGAAATACGAAGTGCATGCTTTCTAAACCATAAACAACTTATAACAAATGGTCAAAACAATAACAAAATCCAAATTTCAAACTGCACAATAAAGTTTGCATAATTAGTTTCGTATTGCGGGAGGGTATTCTCGCAATGGTTGAAAATAAGATTTGGGTATCGTATTGTATAGAAAACCATATACTTTAAGCAGTTTGAGCAGCTCGTTTTGGCTTAATGGTCTTCTTTCTATATGGAGTACTTTAGATGGGTTTTGTGCAATGGTATAAGAAGAGAAAGTGATAGAACCAATTTTGGAAGGTATTGGGATTCAATCACGATGCCACGGACAGTCCACTAGTGAAGCCCACGAATACTTTCGGCGGATTTGCAAGCCTTGAGCATCTTTGTTATCTTCCTTATGTATTTCACAAAATCTGGCCCCTCCGTGGGTTTGAATCCCAGACTCGGAGTCTGCAGCAGAGGTAGTTGAGAGCCATGAAGGCAGGAAGAAAGTCCCTATGCCAAATCCGGCGACGAGGGACTAAGAGGCCCGATTTGAGGGCTTGCAATTCTAGTTCTTGTTTCTTTGCTTTTGGGATAGCCAGATTTGTTGGTCTACAACGCCAAATCATGATTGGGGGCATTCCAACCCTTGTTCTTAAGAATTTGATGAGACCTGTTTCAAGCCCATGCCTCTACTTTTATGTCAGATTGTTTGTATTTGATGTTGTCCATTCTATAGACTCTAGCGAGGCCATTGCGACCTGGCGGTTGAATCCTCAGACCTAAACTGGCGGCCACTGACTTTTGACCGTGTGGCGGGGCTTGTTTCATACACTTCTTTTTTATTGTTGCTTACTTCGACAATGGGTCTCTAGCCAATTATTGATAGGAGGAAAAGACAATGATGTTCCTGCACCTTTGGGTTGTGCAAGAGTTTTAAAATAATGTTGACCTTGGATATAAAAAATTCCATGGAATCTTCCATAAACCGAGGGGCCTGAATTAGCAGTAGAAACATTAACAATAAAAAAGGTGATACTAAGCAGACATGGACAAATAGCATTTCAAAAACATGTAAAGTACACCTACCCCACGTTCTGCTCCCATATTGGAATATAGTGCTGACACGTGGCATAGTTTCAAACCCGGAAAGTGTTGTAAAAATGGTGGTACTTAACTTTTTTATCAGAAAGTCTAGTAACAATTTTTTAAGGTTGAGTAAAATTTTACAGAATGCAAGGTAAAAGATACAGAATCAATAGTAACAAAATCAAAATCAATGGTAAAAACTTGCAGAATGCAAGTAAAAAGTTTTGTATTCAGCTTAAAGTTTCACAGTGACAAAACAAAACAAAACAAGTTTCTAAAGGAGGTGCACCCTGGACTAGCACAGTCGACTGATTCGTCGATCCTATGACCCAGATCGTATGTTGGGGCCTCTGAGCTTCCCTCGTTTCGCTTATAGTCATTTATGATTGGAGGCGCCTATGATTTTTGAAATATGAAATACAATTTCGCCTAACGTTTTGAGGGAATATCAAACCTCTATACGGTTTTTCCTAAGATTTTAGAATATGAAATACGGGGGCTCGAACCTCTACCAAAATAACTCAATGTCCTAATAAGACTACTTTAACCACTGTACTCAGTGAGCTAATGTGATTATTTTTTGTCTTGAATAAATGTTTTTTTTATAACAACCCATTCAACTGTTTTAGGGAAAAAATGGTCTATGGTTTCAGGATTTGTTTATTTTTATATCCATATCAAATCCCACTGGAACGCCCTGTTATTTTGCTACATATTCAGACACATCCAGAGAAGTACCACCAGCTACAATGATACAGTTGTTGAACGTATCACATCCTTCTTATACTCTCTCATCTCCTCCTCCCCGGATTCTTTCCACATATCAACCTGAAAATCCTCTTCATTATCTTCGTCTTCTAGAAGAACACGAATATTCAGGATAAAAGAAGGTGCTCCACAATCACTTATACATGAATCAACCATACCAGGCTGATCATACACAGTTAAAACTTCAAACAAAACATGAGAATAGAAATAGAAGAACACCAAAACCCTATAATATCCTACTATTACAACTTACTACGTGCAGTGCTATATGCCAAGGACGTGGATCTTTGGGCCTTTGGTCCAAAGAGGGCCTTAAGGACCAAAGGGGGGCATGCATGCTATATAGTAGCTCGGGGGAGAGCTCTGGGGCAGCTGTGTCTTGGTTGAGGGCTCGTGGTTGGGTGGTGAGATAGCGTGCCACGTCAAGAGTCCATTTTAGTGGTATCAGAGCAACAAGTTTCGATGGCCGGTTCTCCTGTCAATGTTAACTTTGAGGATGAAGAGCTCAAGGAAAAACTTTTTGAGTTAGAGCATGATAGGTTGCTCATGAGAGAAAAACTTGCAGCTGCCGAGGCTCGAATTGCGGAGCTGCAAGAATTGGATTCTCTGTGGCCTTGGTGGCTTGATTGCGGCAAGGCTGCCGGCGTCCACGTAATGGCATCAAAACCGGTGCCAATGTCAAAATTGAATTCAAAAAGTATTCCGCTGCTACTAGTGATGCGGATGAACTTTTTGGCGTGGCTCCGGGATTTGATTTCATATTTTGCTAAGACTAAGGATGGCGAAGACACTCGGTTATATTTTCTTTGGCGTCATCGGATGGGGTTACCAAAGGGCGGTGGCCGGATATCGGAAGAACCAGCTAGTCGATCAACCTATTGTTACCTTTGCGGAATTTGAAAAGCAAATCAAACATTAGAGTTTTTGAGGTCAAATAAGGGCCCTTACTTTCGATGCCACGTCAAACATTTCATGGCCAATGGGGCGAGCTTGTGCCAGGATTTTTTATATATCGAGCCTCCTAAGTGCCTTCCGGTGTGTCACCCTTAGGTAGGTTCGGCAATGCACCGATGCCCGTGCCTCTTGGTGTGGGTGTATGCGATGGGGCGAAACAATAATGATGCTCAGCCCTCAATTCACGCCCAAGGTTTTTCATTCCAAAACTTAAATCACAAATTCGTGCCAAGAGAGCTCAAATCGATATGCTCAAATCAATCTGCTTGCTCCGATTCGGTTGAAGTAAATTTGATGAGCTTCTCTTATTAGTACATCTATTCCGCCACTCCATAATATTTTATGTATCGTTTTGTTGCTACAATGGGTAAAAAAACATACAACAAATAGTGTCAAAGATGTTAAATAAAATACATTTAAGTCCATTGTGAAATTGTGAAGTGCTTAAACAAAATAGTACCCACGGTGCGAATAAGCGTCTCCTTTTGGCAAAGGAAACGTGCTTTTCGCACCGTGACCACTATAGCTTTTTGTTCATTTTTTTCCTTTTCTGCAAGTCTAATTGCTCCCAAAATCTGTTCTAGTAGTTCTTCATCACTTTGAGCTTCAATAAGGGCTCGAACTGTAAAAAGGGAGGCAGTTGATACAAAAGCGAACGGGCGGTTATAGAGATGGGAGGCGGAAGACTCCTGCCAGGAATCCGGCATCAACAAGCGGCCCAAAGCATGGCTGCCCCAAATCCGGCGTCTGAGAGCTTGATGTACCGTTGAATCGAAGTCTCTCTCTGCAATCACGATCCCAAATCCCAGTTTTGCTAGCCCGATCTGGTCGGTCTGAGAGGGCGCCATTAATTGTTTAAGTGTGGAGCTTCGGGCGGATCTTTGTAGAAGGAAGGCAAGATCAACGGTTATACTTGTAATATAACCTATGGCAAGGTGAGGATTTCTCGAGAAAGATTTATATCACGCTTATTGGGTAGTCAGCCCTTGTTCATATTCAAGCTCGGCTATGGCGGAGCTTTCTTTCTGTGTCCTCCTGCGGATTTAATTTTTAAATAGTGGAAGAGGAAGGGCTTGAATGGGCCTTACAAACTATAGCGACAGAGAGAAAGATACATCAAGAAAATGGTTGCTCTTGATGGCAAGAAGCCCTGCACCTAAATCTCCATGTTAGAACAACGAGGTGATGTTTTTGGGGTTTTGTAAAACCCAAGTTCAAATGCCAATAACTTTTGCAAATGTCGAAGTCAATCCAAAGAACTCTGCTGGATTTGGCTTAAAATCTGGACAAAAACCCTTTGCCTATGAGCTCGCTGCAAGCAAAAGCGGAGAAATGATAACTATTTGCATGTGCCTTACCGGTCAAAGCGCTTTTGCTTTGCCAAAGCGACCTAGCTCCTCGATTGGCTCAGAAGAATCTACTTTGGGCGTGCTTATAAGCGTGCCCAAATAAACACAAAGAATCCACTTTGGGTATGCCCTTCACCCTAAGGGTTTAGCCCTCCAAATAACTGTGCGTCTGGTTGCAGAGACACAAGGGTTTAGCCCCCCAAATAACCGCATATGTATAGAACTCCATCCATCACGCTTGCCTTCCTAAATAAACATAGGCGCCATACCCAATTCTTACTTGAGAATTTTTTGAAGGGGGGAGGGATGCGTCATGCCACTGGAAAACCAAAAATGGAGGTGAAGCGAGAGGCCCTTCGTCTCAGAAAAGAAAGAGCGATGGAGCTGATACCTTTGCTTCAAAAAAATATCAAACAACGGGGGAAATTTGGGCCGATAGTCCAAGCTTGCCATTAATCCAGATGGATTCCTCGACCGTTTCTCTTTCAAGCAACAAAACTCGTAAAAATAAAGTGAGAGCTAGAATGAACATGATTGATCCATTAGGAAGCTTCGATATGCTTTCGATTTGGGGAAGCGGCGGCAAGATATGAATGAACATGATTGATCCATTACCGGAAGCTTCGATATCGCTTTGCCAATCAGCGGTGCATAGAGACTCAAACAAAGGGAAATATGACCTCCCAATTTCCCCAATTTTCCCCCACCGCACGCATATGTTATTATTATGCGTAATTAATAAAGATTCTGAACAAGACAAAATTATTATAGGTTTGGGATGGCTTTTTGCCCGAGGCTCTGAGTTCGGCATGCCATGTTGGCATTTCTTAGAAGGCCCTTAATTGACCTCAAAAATCCTCTAATGAATCGTTTTTTGGGTCATAATTGGGAGCGCGATCTTATCATTTGAATGGAATAAGTTGACCCAACAAAACATGGAAACTGTTCGATCCTTTGCTTCCGGCAAGTATATGCATATGTCAATGAGACATCTAAAAAGGTACATCGAAGGCTTAGATTAGTTGATCGATGAATGACAAAGCATCTGTTTTGTTAAAGAACATGAAAATCAGCTTGCTAAGTTTGAGATCATAACTTTACAAAGACCTGCTTGGCAGAGCAAACAGTTTAAAAGATGTGTTGAGAAACTCAGGATAATAGTGTGTTGTGCATGCGTTGACTTTGCGAGAGAACTACACATGGAAACCGAGGGACGAAGTGCAATCGAGCATTGGAATCTTGATCAAATTAGTATTTTGGTCCATATTTCAATGATGAAAATAGAAGGTAAGCTTAAAAAGCGGTGGATGAGGAAGCATGACACTCATTTTTTGTGCAACATGGTTTTAAATTACATTTGGGGTGGCTTAAGAATAATGGAGGTGGACACATAAACCTTCATTATGTGTGGTCGGATAGTTGTGCATCTCGGTTCAAATGTCAGACGGGCATAGTATGGAATTTGTAGATACCATGTTGAAAATAAAATTCGAAGTGATATGGAATTTCTTTAGATCGGCCATGGGAAAGGCACACATGATGGCGAGGCTGGTATAGCAAAGTTGTGGCTTGAGGCGGCGGAGAAAACAAAATGGCATGCCCGATGGCAGTGCGACAACGGCTTGTGCGGTTTTAAGGGCCAAGGAATCGGATTGTGAAAGGGTGTTTTGGGAGGTTGGAAAAGCAGATGTGAGCAGGCAGCAAGCATTCAATTGCAAGACTTTAAGCGGTACTTTCGGCGGATACATTACATTGTCAACTATAAACCCAGCCCAGATCCAACAAAGTTGCTATGCGAGACCACTCTAGATGCTTTTGTGATGCTTGCATGAACTTCAATTAGTTGAATTGTGAGAATATTAAACATTGTGGAGAATGGTCTCTAAAAGTTTGGAGCCCACAGATCATATTGCCTCTCGTGGTGAAGCTGAAAATGATGTGGATGTTTTGTATGCGAAGACAAAGGCTGGTTTAGATGACAACTGTAGGAGTTTTGGATGTATTTGTGTCTTTGCGACACCGGACAATGTGGAAGGTGTTTCATACTATGTTCTCATGTGCACGGGGGGAAAAGCATGCATTGGAAGAAGATTCAATTGATGACTATGGAAATGAATACTCTGCTTTGGCACTAGTGTCATTGAAGGACAATATTATGAACTAATCGGTTGCCACAATAAGTATAAACCGCTTCCTACTAAGAATGTTTTGGTACTGCAGAATCTGTGATTGGGGTTGGAATCCCATTCAAGAAAGTAAAACACAGGCTGAAGGGGGCAAGCATAGCATTTCACTTGCCAGATGAAGTCCATGAGACATTGTTATCCCAACTTCCAGCAAGATGACATGGACTAAGTGGATCGTGGTACTTTCCAGAAATATTGTAATACTTTGTTCATATAAAAGATAAGAACTGAACAAATTTTCATTGTACATGACATGGACTACTTTAGAAGTGCATTAGGTACATCAATGTACATAAGATGTACAACATATGTACATCTGTTGTACATTCTAGAAATATTATAAAAATTTGTTAAGTGTAAGTTTATTAGAATTGAACATAAGAAAGTTGAATTGCATAAACATTAAAAATAGTTTCAGTCATGGCAAATGGACAGGTTTTCATGTACAAATGGTTGATATATTTATATTGTGGACATAAATACAACACACCTGAAAATGAGCATGGCTCATAATTCATGGCCTAGCTTCAAAATGTCAGTAGGAGCCTGATATCTTATGACTATTGCATCATGTCTTCCAGCCCGCCAAGAGGCTGAAGAGATATCCTCTAAAGCAGTAGTCCATGCGGTTTCTATAGCGTGCCCTGGCAAACCTTTCCATCCTACATGGCTGCATCTTCGGGACGCGTGCCTTCCCCAAGGGTTGTGCAACAAGTGATTTTGCTGCCAATATACATTTCATAGTTGCTCGTTCCTCATAATTTTCAATATGGCCAACCTTTTCCCAAAGTCCATGAGCAATGATATAGAGGCAATAATCGGTCCCCACCCTATGTACTTGCGACTTGTGTTGGTTTGTATTACCTCACGGGTGCGCGTGAGAACTCTATCTCTTAGTTTCTTAATAGTCTTTTGTGTTTTGATCCATTCATCTACAAAACAAATGAAGATCACTTAATTATGTATACACACTCATAATTGTACCCATAAGAAAGACAAATAAAAAGCAGTACTCAAGTGCAATGAACAAAAACTTTGATACATATATTCATAACATTTGAATTTGTACATCGGTCAAAGTCTGTACCAACAATGGGCCGGTCGAGAGGCCAATAACATCATGGGTGGGGTTCATCGTTGGGTGCAGGCTAAGCTTCGACTGCGATTGGCAATCTTTCTTTTGGTGAGCTCTGTAAGATGGCAGGGAAAGTAGAGGAGGAAGGTTTGGCCCTCACGGAAGCCATTAATGCTCGACGTGGCCTCAAAGTTTCTATGAAAGAGGCGAGTGGTTTTAGGGATAAATCAATGGGATCTGCTCCGAGTGCAGGCCATTCAAACGACCGCTACCACGGGCGTTGCGGATAATGAACTGTTGGGGCCAAAGAGCCAAAGGAATCTTATCAAGCACGCAAGAAGCGGCTTATGCGGGAGAATAAGTGTTTTGTTTGTTATTCAGCCGATCATAAGTTTTATGAATCCCCTACTTATTTGGAAAAGAAAGAGGGGGAGAAAGGAAGCTACACCTGTTCTTAAGTGCGGGACTAAGAAAGAGGAGCTTATGTTGCGAGAGATGGAAAAGGGGAAGAAGATGGCTACGGTCCGGGAAAATGGGATATGGATTCTGTTGAGAATAGTAGTCTCTTACGATTTTGGGCTACTATTCAAGATCAAAAAGTACATGTCTTATTCGATCCCAGGGCGGTGAGTTTGATTTTATTTTTTCGCTTGGTAAAAGAACTAAAATTAACTTCTATTCCTTTATCAAGTGATGTAGAATTATCTTACGCTTTCTTGAATGTTGCCCCTCCGCCTTCTTCATTTATGGTCAAGGATGTTGAATTTCAATTGCGGGGATATATGCGTAAGCGTTCTTTCATGGTTTTGACCTTGGAGATATGGATATTATTCTAGGCATGCCATGGCATAAGGCTATTAATCCTTTTATAGATTGGAAGCGGGTATTGTTATGTTATCCTTGGAAGGGGGTAAAAAGACCTTCAAGTTTGTGAAGGATGATATTGTTTCCCCTATTCCAACAGTTTATGTTGTACAGTTTAAACGTTTGGCAATGAAAACTCATTTTGTGTATTTGGTGGTTTTGCGTTCTAAGTTTGATGTATCCCCATTAAATGTGTTACACACTAGCACCTCTAGTGATAACCAACACAACAAAAGGGCGGATCCTTCAAGGAAATCGTTATCCAATGGGCCCCAACCTTTCCAGGCTTTATCCCATACCCCACAGACCATATCAATTCCTCCCCCTCCTCGAGATGCTTGCCCTCAAGCATGTGGAACACACCAATGTTGCCACGAGGAATTGAACCTTGGCTCTGAAACCAAATGTTACACACTAGCACCTCTAGTGATAACCAACACAACAAAAGGGCGGATCCTTCAAGGAAATCGTTATCCAATGGGCCCCAACCTTTCCAGGCTTTATCCCATACCCCACAGACCATATCAAAATGAGAGTCAAACAATCTTTTTGCATTATTTTGATGATGTCTTTTCAAATGAAATTCCACAAACTTTGCCACCCCAATGTTTGGAGGACCACAGGATTGATCTTCTTCCTGGGAAAGAACCTCCTAATCAAGCTCCTTATCGGAGAATGCATGGCCAACAAGTTGAGATTAGGCGCCCGGCTTGATGAGTTACTTCAAGTTTGGATTGATCCGCCATGGTTCTTCACCTTTTGGTGCTCTGTCTTGTTGGTTAAGAAAAAGATAATTCTGGCGCATGTGTATAGATTATCGCGCTTTGAATCGATAACCATAAAGAATCGGTTTCCTATACCAAGGGCGGATGATTTGTTTGATCAACTCCAAGGTGCCACAGTTTTTAGTCGTCTTGATCTTAAGTCGAGGTATTGGCAACTTAAGGTTGCGCTGAAGATGTTCATAAGCGTTTAGGACAACCTTTGGTCATTATGAGTTTTTGGTCATGCCATTTGGACTTACAAATGTGCTGCTTCTTTTCTTGAGGCTAATGGGGCGAATATTTGAAGATGTGTATGGCATTTATGTTGTCGTGTTCTTTGATGACATATTAGTTTTTAGTAAGTCCGAGGAAGATCATTACTTGCATTTGCGAGAGGTTTTCCGTCGGTTAAGGGAGGAGTCTATTACTCTTAATCCTAAGAAAAGTATCTTTTCCAATCGGAAATTGAATATTTGGGTCATATTGTTTCTTATTTGAGGGTCTTAAAGTTGATCGGTAAAGGTCCAAGCAATTGTGGATTGCTTTGTACCTACTTGATTCTTTGCATTGCGTTCCTTTACGGGTTTATGCGTTATTATAGGAAGTTTGTGCAATTTTGCTCGTTTAGCCAGATTTATATTTGTTGCTATGAAAAGATGTTCCTTTCAATGGAATCATAATCATCGATTTGCTTTCCAAGTTTTAAAGGATGCCATGGTTAATCCTCGTTACTGCGTTTGCCAAAGTTTGGTCTACCTTTCTTGTTATGTGTTGATGCAAGTGGTGTGGCTTTGGGCTAGTTTTGATCTGAGGATGGTCATCCTATTGCTTATGAAATTCGGAAGTTTTTCGACACGGAAAGTAGATATAGTGTTTATGATAAGGAATTTCATTTGTCATTCATGCTTTGAAAGTGTGGCGACACTATCTTATAGGGTCAACAATTCATACTTTGAGTGACCACCAAAGCATTAGGTACATTGTTTCACGAAAACATTATCGGAAAGGCGGTTGAAATGGGTTGCTTTTATGCGGCAATATGATTTCTCGATGGATTATCGTCTGGTAAAGAGAATGTTGTAGCTGATGCTTTAAGTAGGCGTTATGCAGTTTGTTCTCTTTCTATAGCACAATCCAACCATTTGGAGGGAATGAAGCCATTGTATGCCATTGACCACGATTATAAGGATATTTGGTTGTTAGCTCAAAGTGGCAATGCATATGGAGATAAGATCGTTAATGGGTTCTTGTATAAAGGTCCAAAGCTATGCATTGTCAGCGGAATTTTTGGTCACTTATTCTTAAAGAAGTCCATGATGCACCCCTTTGCGGGTCATCATTGGCGTGGGGGGCAACTTTGGCAAAGCTTGAACCATACTTTATTTGGTGCGGATTGCGGAGAGAGGTTTTGATTCATATTCGTCATTGTGTTACTTGTCAACGGAAAAAAGCGAACAAGAAACCTCATGGTGTTCCTTTATCCTTGCCTATTAGGAGGCAAAGTGGGAACAGATCACTATGGATTTTATTGTTGGTCTTCCTCCCGGTTCGAAAAGAACAACATCATTTGGACAATTGTTGATTGTTTAACTAAGCACCCTCATTTTATTCCTTGTTAGGATAAGTTGGTGGCTTATAGTGCGGCTCGCTCTTTATCAAAGAGATATTTAGACTACATGGGTTGCCAAAGATTATTGTATCGATCGTGATACAAAGTTTACTAGTAAATGCAGGAAGGCATTGTTTATGCAATTGGGGACCGAGTTAAGGTTCACCTTTGCTTTTCACCTTAAACGATGGACAATCAGAGGTGGTAAATAAAGTTATTTGTTCCATCTTAAGGGGTTTGTCAATGAACATCAAGGTCATTGGGAAGAGTATTTGCCTATTCTTTGAATTTGTGTATAATAATACCTATCAATCTACCATAAAGATGACCCCTTTTCAGGCGGTCTATGGCCGCTTTGTCGCGGGAGCCACTCTTTTCGAGTGTGTGAGGATGTTCAGTGCTTGATGATTTGGTTATTGAGCATAAGGATCTCATAGACTTGCTTCAAGCTCGTATTCGAGATGCTCAAGCATCTTTGCAAATAAATCATCTAAGTTGCGGCAACCAATGGTTTTAAGGAAGGAGATTGGGTATGGATGAGGATCCATAAAGGCCACTTTAAGAAAGATGCGCAAGAAAGATCTTAAGTTGGCACCCGTTTCCATGGACCATTTCAAGTTATTAAAGTGGTCAATGAGAATGCATATCAATTAAGATTGCCTCAAGGTTGGAAAATGCATGATGTAGTGAATGTTTCATTACTAAAGGCTTATCATGGTAAGGAGTTACCTCAACTTGGGAGGTTAAGCGAGCGAATTGATTGATGATTCGAAGTTCTAGAGTTAGGAATAATTTTGACGGATAAATCCACTAGTGGTTCAAGACAATATTTGGTTAAGTTCGCTCACAAACCTTTGGAGGACGCTTCATGGGTGCGTGGCAATGTTTTAGAAGCTTATCCGGATATTCTTAGGGAATATAAAGATTGGAAAGCTAAGGAAGCCGGCGAGACAAGAGGAAGTCCAAGCAAGGGCTTCTACTAGCCGCCTAGCCTAAAGCGAGGGCCAAGGAAGGATTATGCTCGGATGGCTAAAGGGTATTTAGACACCCTTTGCAGCAGAGGGCTGCCGCAATATCAAGAGGGGGAATGCTATATGCCAGGGCGTGGATCTTTGGGCCTTTGGTCCAAAGAGGGCTTTGGGTCAAAGAGGGCCTTTGGTCCAAAGAAGGACCAAAGGGGGCGTGCATGCTATATAGTAGCTTCGGGGAGAGCTGCGGGGCGGTAATGTGTCTTGGGTGAGGGTTCGTGGTTGGGTGGTGAGATAGCGTGCCGTCAAGAGTCCATTTTAGAATGCTATATGCCAAGGACGTGGATCTTTGGGCCTTTGGTCCAAAGAGGGCTTTTGGGTCCAAAGAGGGCCTTTGGTCCAAAGAAGGACCAAAGGGGGGCGTGCATGCTATATAGTAGCTCAGGGGAGAGCTCACAGGGGGCAGGCGGTGTCTTGGCGAGAGGGCACCGTGGTTGGGTGGTGAGATAGCGTGCCACGTCAAGAGTCCATTTTATGCAGAGTCCTCAAGAACCTGGAAAACAAAGCAAATGTGAGTAAAAATAGAAAAAAGACACTAAATAAGAATAAAACTAATAAATTACCTGCTGCATGTTGGATATTCTCGACAAAAACTATAGAAAACACATCCATCCATCCAAAGGAACTCGCTAAAACTCTCTCAGGCCTACAGATCTCAAAAAATATGTTGAATCTGCTATTGAAATCAAGCATGCAAGCCATGTTCTTGTATTTCTTACCTCTGAACCGCAAAAAGAACACTTAGACAAGCAACGCCAGGAAGCAAGCAAGAAACTAGCAAGAAACAGAGGCGCTCGCTCCCAAACTCTGCAAGAATCTATGTTGCACCTCCCTAACACAAGAAAAATAGTAAATCAAGGTTGTTCTTTGCCAGCGCCATCACTAATCCGCCAGACCTTCGTTATTGCAGAGAAAACCAAAATTAAACAACTAAACTGAGGCCTAAGTCGCCAGAATCCTCTAAAAGCATATGGCACGCCTCCCTAACAAAGTAAAACACAAAAATGTTGCTTCTACTGCGCGAACGCCATCACAAATCCAACAGAGCCTCCCGCGTTGCAAGGCGCGGAGAAAAAGGGTCGAACATATGAGCTGTCAATATCTTTTATACCATAGTCACGTGGCAATGACGTGGCGTAGGTATACTCTACGTTAAGGTAAAGCCCTTTTAGTGGGCTTTCTGCGTTGCACTGGAGGCCCACTTTAAGGTAAAGCCCTTTTAGTGGGCTTTCTGCGTTGCACTGGAGGCCCACTTGACAACAACGCAGAAAGCCCACTAAAAGGGGCTTTCTCTTATACGGACTTGCCAGCCTTAGGTTCCAAATTTACCACATTATTTGCCTTGGCATTTTGGTTCATACGTTTTGGTGTTAGTATTTTTTACTCTCTTAATGACTTCTTGATACGTTGCCATGTAAAAGCGTTTTAATTTCTATCTCCGACAAGGATATGGCCCATAATCAATCTCAATATATGGACAATATCTGAATACGGCCAATCTGAATTCAACATATGCAGATAGATAATCCACATCTGAATTAGATATTCCATTTTATAATGGACTTTAAACACAACCCTTTGCCAATTGTCCTACTTTAGCGATCCCAATGGCAAGTCCTGAACTCCCTTGCTGAAATGGGAAAGAGTTAACAACTATAGGTCATTTTCAAGATCTGCAAATCTGTATATTACAACAAAAAGCATTCACAAAATTTATTGGTCTGACATAGCTCCATAACAAAAAGTTAGCAATATTTGTGTTTTAAAACATCCCTTTAAAAACTGGATTGGTGCGACAAATGCTTGGCCCATATTCTTCATATTCTGCTTTCGTATGGCAGGCCTGTACAAAAGTCAGAATCTAAATTTATGAACTTTTCATGATTATAAACAATAAGGTAACTGACACATCATACTGTGTAAAATTCGGGTGTTGATGCTAGCACTGATCCACCAAACCAAACTGCGTATCGCTGCATTGGATGACCTACAACATTAACGTCAACTGCCTGCAGAAGGAAAAAGTCAATATCCAGACTGTCCAGCACGTAAATAGCCTAAATCAGACCACACATATAATAACCCTTTACCTTGATCTCCTCACCATACCGAGATGTTGAAGCTGCAAGACGAGCATCAACAGTTTTTTTTATATCACGTTGAAGCCTCCTTTGAAAGTCCTTGAACATTGTTGAGCCACCTGAGAGGACAATATTCTGCAAGTGACCAGAAAACCGTGTAACTTCTTACTAGATAAGAAAAGCTTCAAATTTTCACTGCTACTATATCCCAGATATGGGGCTTATAAAAAAAGAATCAACCTTGTACAAAGCACGTCTTGTGTCTATTGGTGATGCTTGTATGCATTTATCTACAACGTCCGGGAGAGGGACAGTAAAGTCACTGCTATAAATCTCTGGAGAGAAGAACACCTATGAAAAGAAAAAAGAAAGAAAAAAAGAAAGTGAAAATTTGACTGCCAACAATTTTTTATTCCGTTCAAAGTTTCACAGCTATGTTACAACAGAAAGCAGCCACTGGAGCAGTATGAAACGGTCTGCCTTTCATGTCAAACATAAGAAAGGTCCACACTCAAACCTCTGGTGCAAGGAAACGCTCATATCCGATCTCACAAGTATATGCTTGCCCTGTTTTGGAATTTGTGCCCGGCCACTGCTTTATATACTTTGCAGGCTCCTTATCATGCTTGTTAAACTCCTGCATTTGTGCACATAAATTGAAATTTACTACAGGGCCCAAAAGGGAAAATGTTGCTCAAAAATTAACACATTCATTTTGATTAATTTGAATAGACCTTGGGTAGGACTGTAAATAGCCAAATAAGGACAAAGAAATAGCTTACCTTGACAATGTCAGCACAAGTGTAACCATACGTTTCCTTGACTTTCCGTGCCACTTCAAATGAATCCTCAGGTGGTACAGGCTCACCTCGTTCCTAAACACATCTGGCAAAGATCAACATGCATAGATTTGATGCTGCTCCCCATTACATAGCCATCTGCAACTGGTACGACATGTGTTACTCCATCTCCTCTCCAGCATCTACAACCACCCCAGTCATTTCACACTGCCAGAGATGGCCTACATACAATCAGAAATAAAGACTGCATCAAGGCCCTTCAGCTGTACAGTATCATAAATACAACCAGGATCCCAATGTCCGTAAGTTATCATCATCTATCATGCAGAAACAGGCAATTACAGCCGATGTTGTATATCCAGCGGCAAGTGCAAGTACTGCCTGAACAGCAATGTACAAACCAGGCACGTTAAAAGTTTCAAACATGATTTCTCCTGTATATTCTCTGCTTTCAGGTGCAGTAAGTGGACTCTCTGTTAACAGGAAGTAGTGGTCCTCTGGGTCACATCTCAGGTAATTAAAGATACACTGTTGCCAAAATCGTTCCATTGTATCCCAATTCTCAACCTGCAATGACAAGGTCCAGATCAAAAATTAACAGATACTTCCTACTTGTATTAAAAACAAAGTGAGGACACAAAACCTGGCCATGTCTGATGGGATAACTAAGTGTATATGCACTTGCTTGCGCACGTGCCAAAGCTTCATCACCAATGTAGAAATCAAGATCAGCCATCACGCCTGCGCTATGATATGCCAACCATCCTCCCTTATTCTGTGCTGCAGACTGGCCCAGAAAAGATTCATTGACTGCGACAACAGTTGGAATTATAAAGGATGGTTCCACATTTCCAGCAAAACCCATCTTCGTATACCTATGTTCAAGTGAAAAATACATTGATAAATTCTCTATGGTAAACCAATATATAAGATTTTCCTTGCAGACAGGCTTGGAAAAAGCAGGAATGACGCGCTTGAAATGGGAGCTTGGAGCTAACTAAACCTTACTTGACATTGGTACTGGAATACAACCAGATTTATGCCCTATTCTGAGAAAGAAAAATGCATGGAGAGGAAAATGCGAACACATACCCAGTTCCATTATCGATAACAACGGAAGGACGCGATGTAGCGTCCATAGCTGCCGTAACCAAAGCCGTGCTGCAGCGCCGGGAACTTAGAGCTTAAGGCAGATTCTGGGACAGTTCTAAATCTCAGAATTACTTTACACCTCGCCATTACGTAGAATAAATAGTTTTCGTGGGAATGTTGTATTTTTTGGGTTGGAAAGGTGGGTCGATAGAATATTATTTGGATTATGCTAGTTGAACGGTTGAGATTAGAAATCTCTGTGTAGTAGACAGCTGAGGTTGAAATTTTGTGTGCATTATTTGAAGTTTCTGGTTCATATGGTTGCGCTCGTTGTTGCAACACGGTGTTAGAGGACCATCCAGACTGTCAACTGCGAAGATCTTAGGGGTTGGTCTCTTGCCAACATACCAATATGGAATTGCTATGATAGAATGGCGGAGCAGAGGATGGGGTCATGGGCTGCTAATGCCGGCCTCTATGGCTGAAAACCCTGCAAGGGTCGGATGTGGGTAAGGTTTAGGTAACAGGGGTAGGATTCAGCAATGGGGTAGAGGCAAATACATCAAGAAGGTGTGATGCTAGATAAGAAAGGTTTTGATAATCATTCTAGTGTATTTGAGTGATGTTACTAGTCTTGTTAACCAGAGTGACATTCAGATCAGAGCTCATTGCTTTTTGCCTTGCATTTCTGCTTCAATTTGCGGATGAGTGTGCAATGTGTGCTCGCACAATATATTGTACAAATATTGATGAAAAGGTAAGCATGATTCTAATTATATTTATTCTGAGCATGCCTCAGCAACCATACCTCTAAGTCTAATATTTGCATGTTTCACAAGTGCACGCATGACTAACAAGATAGTAAACCAGCTCTCCAACTAATTCTGGCAGACCCCCATACTGATGTCGAATGGTTGGCCTATTGGCTACAACTTGCTTTAGCATGTCTCATATAGTCTCTGTTCAGTGCATTCTATAGATCCGCACGGTCCCCAGCTGTCGCAACCTTGCCTACAGCTTTTCCCAAGGTACATAGACAAAAGCTTGGCAAAGACAATGAAGCAACAATACAGGTCTTGCCAACGATTCCCGTTGTCTTTAACCAGAGTCTGCAACGTGAAGATATGATCAATAGTTGAGTGTCAGGGCCTGAATCCCACCAGCATGGCATGTACCTCTGGTGCCTTTGTCCAACCCATCAACTGCTACTTAAGAAACCTGACTAGCAATTTTGCAAATACCAAACTGACTATAATTGTTAATGGTTGTGTGTGCAGATCATCTATCTTGTAGATGGAAACAACCCCGCTAGTGGGCCTGGGGGAGGGGAGGGGGGACCTTTACATGTAACGGTGTTGAACAAGACAATTGGGGGGGGGTACTATGAATGATCACGCCTACTTGAGCAACTCTGCATGTATGCCACCTAAGTCTTCTGCATTTCCATTGGCAAGACATTGTAAGCCCTCGACAGCATTTGCCTCTGTGATTTCCAGCACTGGACCTTGCTGCGAGGGTATTGTTGCTCGTGCACCCTCACACAAGGAGCCCAAAAGTGAACTGCTATAATTAACCAGTATTAAATCACCTAAAAAACGTGGTATACATAGTTTTTTATTTACAAATTTTTTTGATGGTAGAAAACCACATCCAATAGTGGTTCGTTAAAACTATAGTGGTTTTGTAACATGCTTATTAATGCTAGCTAGTAATGCTATAATGGTTTGTTAAAACTAGTTGTGGTTTATGAAATAGTTTTGCGCATACCGTATTGGCTTCTTAATACTATAATCGCCGCATAAAAACTATCATAAATTATGACATGATTTGAAAGGATGATTTTGTTATGCTTAGAAAAACAAATACATTGGTCTTCTACGTGCAAATAGCACGATCCATCCAACCTTTTTAGCATGTTTTTGGATAAATAGCATGATCTGACCAACTATTTTAGCATGTTTTTGGGTCACCAATGTGGTCCTCGTGAAGAACTTTTTGCAATTGATATGGTCATTGCAACCTATTTGGAGGTCAAACGAGAAATTCAAAATTTCGCAAACTAATGAATTCATGCTTAATACTACGAAGCAACTAGAACAATGACATCGGAAGAACAATATAAAACAACCCAGAGGAAAAGGCCAACATCATAGCTAAATATAGCAATGCGATGCGAACGATTAAACTGAGCAGAGAGCATAGAAAGTGGCACCAAAGGAGCGAAAAACTAACGTGGAGCAAAAGGGGCAAAAAGTACAAAACAAATCAAAGTAAACGACTAAACCGAGCAAAAAAAAACACAACAAAAAAAAAAGATATATTCATTCACATGGATGGCACAAAGATACCAAAAAATAAATGAAAACAATGTAAGAATAAGATATATCCACGTGGAGGGCACAAACAAAAATCGAATTCGAAATTGAAAACAATGCAAGATGCAAGAACGTACGTTGTAAAAATAAAAGTGTACCTTAAGTAAAACCCAAAAGAGATCAACAAGGTAAAAATGGAGGTAGCATAATGCAAGAACGAAACAATATCACAGGTCGCACGAACAAGGAAGTTAGAAGCATCACTTGTAAGAATTCCATAAACGGAAAGCAAATACTCAAAACAGCCAAAACCACGATGAAAATTAGAGATCGCTGGAAAGAGATGAGACAAGCTTTTCAAGGGGGCCAAAGTTACCAAAAACTGCCATTGGATGCAAGAGTTATGGCGAAAAGAAAATTGCAAGAAACCCTAACTCCACGAAATATTTGCTTCCCCAACACCATGAAAACCAGAGATCATTGGAAAGAAAATAGAAAGAGCTTCTAACAAGCCAAGACCCACCAAAAACTGCCATTGGATGCAGCCAGTTATGGCAAAAAGGAAATTGGCAGCCAAAACTATACCCCCATCAAGAAGAGGCCGAAATTGTCAGGAGTTGAGGCTCCCTCAAAGCAACTAAAGCATCATGCAAATCATAGATTATTGGAAAGAGCATTTGATAAGCTTTCCAACGAACCCCAAAACACCCAAATTGACATCGGAATTAAGGGCTATGAGCAAAAAGAGCGCGGCTAAAACCACAGAGCCATCAAGAGGGCTTAGGGAGAGAGGATGAGGAAGAAACTGAGAGAAATGAAAGAAGGAAAAACCTAGAAGGAAACTTGTGGAGTCAAAGGAGCAAAATGAAAATGAGTAACGGCGATAATTGAAAATGAGAAAAGAGGCAATATAAATAAGAGATGCGAGGAAGGGCGTTTCCATTCAAAGAATGTTGGTTCTATTGTTATGGCAATAGAATCGTGGCATTCTTTTGCCATGGCATCATACTTGCCACCACTTTTGTCATTTTGCTAGCTCACCATTCTATTTTCTCGCCACATTACTTTATTTCTGTTTTTGCAAAAGAGTAAAAAATTGCAATGGACATAGATGCTATAATGGTGAGGTTGTGCTCTCGCCATTAGCACCTAATCCAACCTAGAACTTTTCCTATTTACTAAGCCAATTCTCTCCCCAATTTCCCGACCAATTTCCTCTTTAGCATGGATAAAGGACTGTCGCCCTTTGAAGTGTGCAGAGTTATCAGAAATTGAAATATTATTAGCCATTATTTACCCATGCATCTTTTTGACCAAGCATGTGGGATAATTCACCTTCAATAAGAATGTTTTGGGTTGAGACCAAGAAATGAATGATAGAGATTTTGGCCCCTTTTTCAGCTCGAATCATGCTCGAAAAGAATATATCCAAAAACAACATTACAACAACAAACCTCAATGGATTGAAGCAAAGTATTGCATTGGAACTTGGAAGATTGAGACTATAAACAAAGAATGCGGAGAAATTGGAAACCCGGAGTAGCAATTTAACACCTTTTATAATTGATTCTAGCTCGTTTATCTAGCTATAATCTCTTTTAATCTCTAATTCATTGTATTTTCAGTGAAATTCCTCAAGAACAATGGGAATTTATCTTATTGCTCAATAATTAGTTCCGACCTGTGTTACCTTCTATCTTGAATGTTAATGATTATGATGCTTGTATGCCTCAAACAATCCATAATACTTTGAAAATTCCATTTGTTACAGTCTATATTTAAAAATCCTATTTCGTTCAAACACAATTTTAAACCAAAATTTTATTGGTTGTCATGTTTCCTTGTGTGATCCCGAGCATCTTTCCAGTTTGCAAAAGTTTTAGAAAGTTCAAAATCTTGATCATTGTTCTATCTCTGACTGCGTAAGGACTTTTTCTTACCCAACTTTGATCCAATTTTTGCCTATCAAATTTACTAAACAAGGTGCACCCTGGATTACCACAGTCGTCGGGTCTGTCGATCCTACGACCCAGATCGTATGTTGGAGTCTTTGGGCACCTCTCATTTCACTTATGGTTATTTATGATTGGGGCCACCTATGATTTTGAAATATGAAATACGAGTTGGCCTAAGGTTTTGATGGAATATCGAGTCTCCATACGTCTTCAGCCTAAGATTTTAGAATATGAATTATGGGGGCTCGAATTTCTACCAAAATAACTCAATGTCCTAATAAGGAAGGAAGGAAGGAAGTTTATTTTAACGTCCACGGAGGCGAGAGGCCTATGAGATGGTACATGCGAGGAGAACAGGCAAAAAGCCAAAACCCCAACACCAAAAACAAACAATGTAAGCAGACAAGAGAACCCTACCACTAGGGATGAAAACCCCCACTTGGAGGAAAAACCTAACAATAGGCTCTCAAATACCATGCCTCGAGAAGAGCAAGTCCGACGAAAAATGCAGCAGAAAGCTCCGGTCAGCGCTACCATAGGTGATGCGAGTAAGCGATGTAGCGGTGTATCTAAGATCGGTGTGCACCGCTTTCGGACATGGGCATATCTTTGGGCCGCAATTTGGAGGGCATGGTGCTCATCCTCTATCACGTGCATCTCACAAACCGACATATCCTCTCCTGCAGGGGATCCGTGCCCGCCATTCACCCCCGACTGTTTCAATTCCGAGGTAATGGGAACCCGTCCTTATGGCGCAATAGCTCTCCGTTTCTTCCACGAGAGATGTGTGCTTGGCACCGATGGGGTCCATGCTCAAGGCGGGATTAATCGAAGGCGTGATAGTGCTACGTCTTGGGCTTTGCAAGAGTAGAGGCATCCCATGGGGTGGCGGCATAGCCCGCATCCAATTGCCCATTCGCATGTCGGAATGCGCGATTGCCACCATCATTTGGTAATCCATAGACCACCTCCTAAACCATCCCTTACGATTAGCTTTCGTGCCATACCCTCTTCATTGGGGCCCCGTGCATTAACAACATGGCTGTGGAGGCAAGTGATGATCATCCATCCCATCCACCTTATAGAAGCAAGTAAGATGCTGCGCGCATAGCGAATCTTTGTAAAGGCGAACCCCGTCTCATACAACAAAATCGTCACGATGCGGTGTCCTTCACTCCCAAGCTATATGTCAAGAAAGCTTTACGCACCCTTTCCAACCTATCCCACGATATTTTTGCTAAGCTGCTTTGGGCCCCAAACCTCCACCCCATATAGCAGCACCGGCTCGACCAAAGCCCTAAGCGGGTGTGCTCTCCTGCATGATCCACATAGATCTATCCGGCAACACGCATTTTGCCTTCGCATATAAAGCCTTCCGGCCTGACCTGGCTCTCCTCTCCACACACTCATCCCACAAAGATGTTAGTAGTGAAATCAATTCCCGGATACTTTGAAGCTCGCACCATCTCCACTTCCCGCCCCTTGTAATATAACTCCGGGATAGGGGTGTTGCGAGGACGAGGATCGTGAGAAGCTTAGTTTTGTGCAAGTTCTTTGTCATTCCGTTGCCCCCCACGTAACCCATCGAGGGCATCCAAATGTTGCCGCATCTTTGCTGGCCGTGTGGGCTAGCAAAGCTACATCATCCGCATATAAGTAATCGGCTCACGAGGAGGTCGTGATCAGATAATTGCACCGGCTCCCCATGGTGCTTTGCATCCACGTCTCCAAGCTATCAATGTACAACCCAAAAATCGTTGGAGACAGCGGGCAGCCGCTTAACTCCCATAGTGCTAGCTACCGCGATCTTCATAAGGCGGTGCGGCATAAATTCCATCATAAAAGCTGGTGCACCCCATTACGCAACTCTGTGGAACTTCGAGTCTTGCAACCTCACGCCACAAAGCATGTCTCTTGGAAGCGGTATCATATGCGGTCTTAAAATCTACAAAGCGGCAATACAAGTCTGTCGGCGCATTCGGGCTTTGCCCTCCATCAACACTCTCAAAGTGAAGATATGGTGGCCGTGGAGTGATCCGGGCTTAAAGCTTGCTGGCCAATTGCCGCACCCCTGCCTCCTCGGCCCACTTAGTAAGTTTCTTCTCCACCACCCGCCGGGAGCTTTGCAAGCAAATGAGCTTACCATAATCATCCGGTAATTAAGCGGCTCATCGAAGTATTACCGGCTTTATGAGCGGGAACAACCTTACTAACCATCCACTCGGGGAAGCCCCTCGCCGAGAGCACGGTTAATGATCACCGCGTGGGGGCCTACCACGAGATGGGCCACCCCATTTTCAACTCTACCGCAGCCCCGTGAAATCCCTTTGCCTTGCCATTTCGCGGATGCCCGAGACCCTCTTTGGACATCCTCGCGTGAGCTGCGGCACCTCTCCTACGATCCGGGACCACGGCATTAGCTCACGGGGTCATATAACTCCGCAAGCCGGTGCATCCATTGCTCCACACTTACATTACCGGCCACCGGGCGCTTCTTGTATAACACCTTACGCCAAAAGCTTTTTGGCTCGCCATGAGCATGTCAAACAAGCGCTCCCGGATTTCTGCCATGTATCTCCCCTTGTTGGCTTTTAGGAAGAGCTTATAGTCTTGCGAGGTCCGGAGGCGCAAATTGTGGATCTATGACCAAGCGCGGTGGCTCTTTAGAGCCTTGCAATCGACATCAAACCGCGGGTTCTCGGGGAAAATGTGCGGTATCCCTCCTTGGAGGGCCCTTCACGCAAAGGAAGCCTCGGCGGTACGCAAGCGGCGCCCTCACCGACCATGCACAATTGTTTTTGCGTGTGTAGAAGCTATCAAACCCACAGTAACTCCCACCACCCGCACGATTCATATTGTCCACATACGATGGCGTGGGGCGTATGGTAACCCTCCACGCCCTCTTTGCGGTGTCTCCACTATTGAGTGCTCCCAATTCAGCGTGACATAAAGCGGGTAGTGATCGACAAAGCCTCCTCATCCCACGTAGCGTGTGCCAATGGAGAAGTGTGTAACCATGTCAAGTCTTTGCTTCAGGGGCGAGAAGGTAATCCAACACACTAGCTCCCCATCCCGCCTATCACTCCCGCAGTAACACCCGAGGTGTGGCCATGTGCATACCATTACAAATTACCATGTCAAAAACACGGCGGTTTGGACCCGGTACTTTTGCCAAATGGTCTAGCCACCATATCACAGGGAATGCCGTGTATGTTGAATAGCGGTACATCTCAAGCCAAAGCGGATCATCATTATCGTCACCTTGGAAGGTCACCGATACGCAACTCCGCCATCTGAGCATTGAAATCTCCAAGCAAAAACACATCCCTGCCGTCTATAGCGATCTATGTCATCATACTGTTCCCTATACGACATCACGGACATCGTAATACGCATCATGTACTGGTAGAACTTAGAGCCCTTTGCATGGGGAATGTAGCGGCTAGCAAGAAAACAATGGGACATGACCGGGCTCTAATACCATTACCCACATGTAGCGGTTAAATGCATCGGACTTACGAAGTGTGATCTTGCATGCTAAAGGCGTCCCTAAAGTAGCAAGCCACTCCACCGTACGCGTCGCCATGGCTCATTAGCAAGTGAGAAATGCCGATATCCTTGAATGTCGGCAATCGATGCCCTTCATACTCCCATGTCTCTAGGTAGGAAGGCGATGTCCATGTCTGTGCGCGATCCCATTCAAGCCCAGCGCCCATACGCCCACGGGAAGCCCCTACAATTCGGAAACAATGCGAAGACACTTTCCTATGCCGATTGCGGCTATGGATCCATCGAGTGCCCGGGGGCGGTGTGGTTGGAATAACTTCAGGCAGCCCGCTCCGCGGGACCACGATGGATGTCTTTGCGGTTTGTGGAAGGCCTCAATCAGCCCTCTCCGGGCCGGCTGCACGGCGATGCCCCTGGACGCTCTGCCCGCGACAATTTGTTTCAGGAGTCTTTGCCCTCATAGCTGTCGACGAGGAGGCACATATACCCTTCATCTTGCCATTAACCAAACCGGTGACCCCTCCAAATTTTGCCGAATCTCTCTTATCTTGACCAACTCTTGGCTTCTTTCCCGTTGTTGCGGTGGCGTGAGATCGAGATCGGTATATGGGCGTACCTTTCAAGCGGGGTGCGTTGCAACAACAAAGATTTTGCCTCCCAATCCAAGGCGCAAACTTAACTAGCCAGGGTCTCATGCTCGGTCCTCGACCACGATTGGACTCTTGATAACCAAATCGTAATTGAGCTTTGCAAGTACCGGGTGGTAAGCTTACGGCAAATCCTCGCCTTGCTCCTCCGGCAATCCCCCAAGCCCAATAAGGTTGAGGCGGCGTGCACGGATGTCTTGCTCCTCACGGTACACTTGGCCGATTCCACCGAGCCACCTCGGCCTGCGGTATGGGGGTCTTTGGTGCCGGGCGGCGTGGTGCACTGGGACTCGTTGCACCTCCATTGGAGGTCCTCGCATCTCTTCTAACGTAAGTGGGCCATATGGTTCTCTATATGTGAGCATCTTCGACATCTCTGATATGCGCCTTTGCTTCATCAAAGGAATTGGAGCACGCCCCGCACCGCTTCCACATCCTTTTCCTTAGCATCTATCCGACCCAGCCATGCTTGTGACTTGTACAATCTGCTGGAGCAACCCCTTCATGTCGGCCGATTAGTCTTGCGCCATGTCTTCCATCCACTTCTTGGTGGACCTTATCCAAGCGGTGCCCCATCTCGAGTGACTAGGCTGCGTTGTTGCTTGTATCTCCCCTCTTATCGGTCATGCCTTTTGGGCTCCCCGCAATCATAATCCCCAAGCCGAACTTCCACAAGGGAAATTCGCTCCTTCATTGGAGAAGCCGCTTCTTGAGCGACTGGCGGCGGATGGTCCGTGATGCCTCAAGCTTGCCGACTTAGCACGGAGGGAACCGGCCTGTTCTGTACAACCACGATTGCCTCTGTGTGATATCTGCTTTCGATGGGGACGAGGTATCCAAATTGCGGGCTCTTTTCTTCAACGCATGCATCTTTGTCGGGGGTGGCCATAGAGGGTCGGACTGTCGTGTGGATTCCGTCGACTAAAACAGAGGAAACACCATACAAATCATACAAACCGGATAAGACTACTTTGAACAATATAACCAATGTGCTAACGTGATTTTTTTTTATCCTAAGTCTATGTTTTTTTTTTTTTTTTTTTTTTTTTTTTGAAGAACCGCGTGTCATCAATATATTAAAAGAATGGTAATGTTACAAAGCAAGTGAGGAGGAAGGACAAACTGCCCCAAAGAGACGGCGATACCTCGACACTCCACAATAAACTCACGTAAAAATCGCAACTCTCTTGCTGTACAAACCGACCATCACCATCTACTACACCCAAGAAGTCCCGCCAAATAGCAAACTTTCGCTCTACTAATTAAAGGGGAACACCGAAAGCTTTGAAATAGCTTGTACCGAGTCGAGGAATCGGGGAGGTGCAGTTCTTGAATCCCGAAAGATCCACAACTATCGCCGCCTAAATCAGCCACACCAACCAAGCCACGCGACGGATGCAAGGCTTTTGCCGCCAAGAGCGGCCAAGCACCAGGATACACATGAAGCAAAGAATGGCGGCTAGTCAATCTCACTCAAACAGGCCCGACCCAATCCGGTGCAGCAGCAAGTGAGGGCATAAAACCGGACAATGCTCCACGATCTCCACGATGAAGGCCACAACAAAAGAGAGGGCTCACACAGGCCTAAAGCCCCGATTTCATAAGGGCATTCACCACGATACAGCGGTGCACCACGCCCTGAAGCACCTAACAGCCGGTGGGGAAGTGAGCTCCATCTCCACGTCAAACCAAAGCGCCATCGAGAACACGGAGGCTGCAGAGACCACTTGCACGGAAGGGGGGAGTGTCATGAATAGCCGGCCACCGGTAACAAGACCGCACAAAACAAGAAGACACATCATCCGGATGAGCCTTCCAAACTTGCACCACCACATCATCACGAGGGACTATAGGTATGTGTAGCGGAATGCTCGCCACTTGTTCCCGGATGCCACTTTCGGCGAAAAGCGAAGCTCGAAAAAGAACTCCCACCGAAGCTAGTGACCACCCCAATACCAATCCTCCAAGGTGAGCCGCGGCCTTTCGCCTCCAAGAACCGAGCGTCAGAGCATGCCTGATGGCGACCAAGGGCAAGTGCTTGCGAGGGGCTAGAGGAACCCACAAGAAAGGAGAAGAGTGGTGATAAGCGAGGCATAATCTAAAATTTTGGAAGAGCACACGCACATGATCCCAAGTCTATGTTTTTTTTATAACAACCCATTCAATTGTTTTGGGGATATGGTCCATGGTTTCAGGAATTGTTATTTTTACATCCATATCAAATCCCCTTGGAACCCCTGTATCTACAAAAATTTGTGCACGTCTTCTAATAGTATTTTTGAGCATCAAGACCATTTTTTGTCATAGTCTGAGTGTTGCTTTAGGAAAACCTTGTTTTTACAAACTTTTTCCCCTGGATTGATCACCCATCGTCACCATGCATGTGGTTGCTATACATCTACTAGCATTTTAATATGGTTCGTCATCTAGTTTCTAACGTTTATGAGAGTACATGGTGTAAGAGCAATGATAAACGTATCAATAAAAAAGATATCCATCCATTTATTTGATCATTTCTTAGCCATATATAACGATATCAAACCAGATTAACCTCTTTTTAAGTGATCCTAACATAAGTGGCTGGGTGTTGGATATCAAGCTTTTGGTGTTCAGGTTTGATCAGTTTCTATGGCACCAAAATCTTTTCCCTCTGATCAGGCACAAGACCTTTGTTCTCCTTAGTTGTTTATGGTCCCTTCCTCCATACAAATGGGCCTTCTCCCAATGTCCAACAACCAAAATCACTATCATTCAATGTGTCATCAACATTGAGTGCTCCTATGTCTTTATTATAGTCAAAAAATTGTCAACTAATCAACAATAATAAAGATTGATGTTTATCTTTTATGTTACTGTTATACAAGGCTGGTAACTAACATTAAGTTAGTTAGCACATACCTTGTTAGGGTCAAGTTTGTAGGTCTAATTAATATGCGATAATGTATCTCTTTGGCTATAATGTATTGTTACCAAGTGGCCAAGTGATCTATGATGCGTGCACATCCCATCATGGCAATCTATGGGTCCTACTTCCATTGTTGATTCAAACCTGAGATCAAATGTCAATCACTAAAGGAAAGCATGACATTAGTTAGAGAATCATGCATAGTCTGGTGCTTTAAGGAATCCGGTCATAGATTGAAGAAAAGTTGCAAATGACCAGCGACAAACATGGCTTCTATTCAATTAGGGGAAACTAAGAATGCTCCCTAGATTACACCCTCAAGTCTAGAAGGAAATCTTAGATTGCACCCTCAAGAGGAGAACATGCTAACATGTATATGAGAAATTCACAACCAAGTGTGAAAGAGAGACGACTTGTATATACTTATATAATAGGTAATACCATATTTGTGGGATTAAAACTTTTATGAAAGTGTATGTAAGTGAAGTATAGTACATTTAACTCTGCTAATGGGCAGAATAGACAATGAAAAGAATATGTGATGTGAAAATTGAGTGATGTTGAGCATATGTGCAGGATAGGCGTCCTTTTACTATATTTTGTGCCGTATAGGCGTATACAGAACCAAGGACAAAGTTGAGTTTTTTCTATATGATGTAAGTAGTCTGCAGAGACAGAATTCAACGCATCAGGGATTTGGTTACTAAAGGGGTGAATAGGTCGGGCCCGCTCATTTCCCATTAAGTCATAAATTTTGTCCTTTCTTGCCCCATAAGTCTTATTTAATATGGCTGAAAGCATGCTAAAGCTCAGCGCTGGCTTAGAAGAATGGAAAAGGTTTTTCTTGAAAGCCTGGCAATTAGATAGCCTGTTATGCAGATAGCCTGGCATTTTATAATATACTTTCATGTACATCAATATCCCACGTTCCTTAAGAACAACCACCATTCAACAACATGCTTGCCTTACCCATCTGATGTCATATCCTTAGCAAGCACATTAATGCCAGACGTGGAGCTTTCTTTTACAGTCAAAAAGTGTTCAATGTCATAGGTAGACTACAATATATTATAAAACCTGTAATGGTAGAAATGAAAACTATTATCAAGCAACTTCTGTTTAACATAATTGGTTGACACCTCATCTCGGGTCCTCCATTAGTGCAAAGAAAGCAATGTCTTGGTATAATCCAACAATCAGAAAGATATGGGGAACAGCATATGAGGGCCCCCACTCTGATTTACCTTTAATTTACAAACATAACCTGTTATAATAAGAATTGAGGCGCATCAAAGTAATATTTTACTCATATTCGGGCTTCCATGCCTAAGGCATTAGAAAGCTACACAATGTCCATTATTTCTTAAACCCAATGCACATACTAGAATCCCCTAAATGTACAATACAGTTCAATGTAACTTCAGGCATCTTAACAACCCAATGTACAGCAGAAACACAACTGGTCCCAAACGGATGCCGATGTACAATCTTTATGTCTCCAGGCTCAGGTAAGCAAAGGCGTCCAAAAGTCTCCAATTTCAACCATAAAAATTCAATTGATAGGGAGATTTCACCAACTGAGAAAATTTCTTACCCCACAATGTCATTATCACTGTCAATGTCACACAAAGAGATGACACAACTATTTGAACAATCCTCACAAGACCCAATTCGATCGTTCATTCTTAAAGACCTAGACTCTGTTTTTTGAATTCCTCTTGAGGCTATCCTTTATAGATGGCATGCACACCTTCACAATGTCCTGGAGCCTGTGAATGTTCTCCTTGTAAATATATATAGAAGAGCTAAGCTCCCGAATCACTGCCCTTTTCCCTTCTGCACAATCTAGAATGTTCTCTGCCTGCTGCTTGTTTTCGTCTTTCAAAACCTCCAGTTTTGTTTCCAACTCCTTAGTCTTTTGTAGTATGGTAAAATTCTCAGCTTCCAATGTCCTGACTTGTTGTTGGAGAGACAAGACCAATGCCTCCTTTTCATTAACAGCCAGTTGAAGACCAGAATGCTCTTCTTTCAACCTTTTGTTGCTTTGGATGACACTTGTAACTGCTCCTTTTGCAAACCTAAAGGCTGCTAAGGTCACTACAACATCGTTTAGGAGTCTTGTTTTTTCCTCTTCTAAGCCCTGCACAACTTCTGCACTAGACAGATTCTGTCTCCTTGCCTCTTCCTGAGCCAGAGACAACTTGCTTTGAAGTTCATTTACTGTAAAAAGGCTAGCTGCAACCTGGCTTTCTAAAACCTGCTTTTCGTCATCGAACTTCTTAGATGCAAGGTTGGCTTCTCCTCTCATCCTATTAATTTCTTTCTGCAATCGAACAACATCTTCCCTTAGACCATGAACCCTTCTCTCAGCATCCTTATACTGCTCAAACCTTTCTCTGCATCTATCAGACAGTGTTTTATTCTCCACACGTAAGTGCGCAACGGTCTGCTGGAGTTTCTGAATCTCTATATTCGTTACATTTTCTGCCTCTGAATCAGAAGAGGAAGAGGAGGAGGAAGAATCCTCCCCATCTGCAGTATTCCCTGTCTTAGTTTCTGAGCTAGATACCTCAGATCCAGCATCCTCGTCTGCTGTAGAAATTTCTATAGTCTCCTGATGAGAATTTGAATCCTTCCATGTATCCATGTTACTGTTCTGCTTTCTGAAGGTAAGCTGTTTTCCAAAGGGTGAGGCTTTTGGTGAATCTATAACAAGCCCATATTGAAGCTGCAAGGGCGGGGGCACATTCTGGCGTATGTTTGCCGACAGCTGATCATACCGTTCTGCAAGAACACGGTACCCTCGGAAAAATTGCTCTACAAGATTAAGAAGCTCTGGCCTTTTCTGGTAGTACATTTCTGCTCGCTTAGCGAAGGAATCAGCATCGCAATCGACAATATTTAGCATAGCTTTCACGTTTATTTCTACGTCTGGCAGGGAGCATTTCGAGATCAACAGAGGATTTAGGAAGTAAATGAAGAAATAAGTAAAGTTAGAATAAAGTACCATTCACGTTTTCTTGAAGCCATTTTGAGTGTTTGGGTCGAGCGTTCTTATCCCACCACCAAGAAGGTGATCCTCCGGCACCCATTTTCGACATGATTCAAGCGCGGAAGCTCCTGAAGGATCTAAAAAATTTCAATTTGGCGAACAAACTGATATCGCAGGATCAGATGAACCGTGTTTCTGAAGACAACAGCAAAATGAATGAGCAAATGCCTTGAAACATCATAAAAAACGAAATGAACGGCACTGAAACAGACATGCAAACTGGGCTAAAGCAATGAAATTGGGTTCGAAAGGAAAGACTTTCGAATCGAGACTACAGAACGAAACAAGCTTTGAACGGATTTAAGAACAGAGCATGCATAAAAATAACCTGATTTAAACCCAGGAAGAATCGTTTGAACTATTTTGCAGAGGTAGGAACGGTAAATTTGATAGCCAAAATTGGGTACCTGGGCAGAGCCAAATCAGCCGGATCATCTCGAATCCTTCGCAGAGACTCCTCGCCAAAATGGCCCGCTTCTGGCAAAGACAATACATGAGCTTGCACGTGTCAGAAAAGGTCAAGATGTGCCCGGAATTACGTGGCAGAATCAGGATTGTAGGAATAAGCACGAGCGGATGACGGCTGCGATAATCTCAAGGGAGAGAACATCGCAGCCGTTCATAAGGGAGGGAAAGGGGGGTACCGATTGGGGCCTGTGTAAAAAGGTTCTGTATAATCAGATTAGAATATGTCTCAAATGAGTGGTGCGGTGTGAAAAGGGTTTTATATCATGCCTTCACGTTTTCGCATGATGAAAAAACCAATAGTAGCCTTTGGAAAAGAAAACAAATTCAATAGTGGCTTAGAGAAAAGCATCCTCAAGGTCCTAAACTAACAAACGCGTTCTTTCTCACGCCATGCTCCTCTCTATGCCCTTATGATCAACCTCTATGACCTTTCTAACTAAAAATCGTGTCCGGACCACAATCTTGAGCACACGTTCTCGCATCGTCCAAAGGTGCTTTAAGACGTGCTGAATGAGCATCAAAGATAAGAGATCATATGGAGACTTTGAAGGATTCTATAGGCCCGTCCTTAAAAGATTTTTGAAGGATTCTATAGGCCCATCCTTAAAAGATTTGTTTACTCAGTCATTTTCCAGAATTTAAGGTTTATAGACTAGCATAAGAAAGTTACTAACTTCATGTTCCATGAATGAACTCAACTTCGATCCTTCAAGGAAAGTATAATTTGTTGTGACCTAATTTCTTTCCTCCTCCATGAAATCTGTTATTCTCCTAGTGAGGTTACCTTAGCTTACCTTACCTTTACCTTGTCTCAATTGGATATTAAATTTGTTGAAATACTAAATACAATGGGGTTTGGAACATGTAACCACGTGAAACATGAAGGTGGTTTGTTTTCGCCGTATCTTAAGGGGTCATAAGGGTTTTAGGAAATTGACATGGTTTTATAGTCGAAAACCACAGATAGGGTTCATGCGGATTGCACTTTTTTGGGGTTGCCAGTAGGGGCAACCCATTTGGTGTAGAGAGGAATGACTTGTGGAAGGCCTCGATTTAGTTCGGATGTAATATTCAATGGAATAATCTAAAATTTTCGGAACATATGTGATTGTTTGGGATGGTCATGATGCATATGGGGTAGAGATCTTTTGGCAAATACGTAGAAGGTGGATTTTTAGGTGCGTTCATGTGGTTCTTACTTGTGTTCCAGGTAACTAAGAAAACTCTAATTTTTGCGTCTTTATGATAAATAATTTTGATGCCAATTCTTGAAAATGTTACGAAATCTTTCAAAGGGAATTGAAAAAAAAAAAATATTAACGTGACTCATAGCTGAAGATGATGAAGCAGCTGAAAGGTTGATCTGGGAAAAGCGAAAATGTAAATTAGAATAGGGTGAGGAACTTGCAGTGAAAATGGTTAGAAAGCTTGTAATGATGGCATAGGTGCATATATATTGATGAACTCAATCTATGTGGATGATATTTTGTTATGCCTGATTGCTCAAGGTTACACCTAGTTAAAGAGTATCCAGTATCAAGCTAAGATGGGAGTTGTGCCAAATAGTGGAACTGCACGTGAACGGTCATTTGCAAGAAGCTAAGTACTTATCATGTATCTTTGTCTAGATCAAGATCAAGCTCACATTACCTTAAAATTGAGACATAAAAGGCATATCTAAAATAGAAACACAAAGAGACTTGCATTACATAGAGATGAGTATGTTCTCTTCCATTCTGCTTGTTACAGGGGGACATGTGCATTGAGACATGCCATATTTGCCAACTCTATTGTGGAACGATTAGAATTTTCCATGCAGCAAATGATGAGCTAGATGGTGATATATGTGATATGAACTAACATGAAGCTATTTAGTGTCTTTATATTATGTACTTAATCTTTCATTTGATAGATCTCAATACTGTTGCATGCCATTGTATGCACCAGAAAACTTATCTTTCTCATCCTGCTTCTAGCAAGCAAATGAAGTGGGAAAAGGTGGAAGCAAATAAGGTTACCATTAATATACCTCAATAATGTTGCCTGGCATCATATGTAATAAGAAACTTGGTTTTCTCTTCTTATTCCCAACGAGTAAAGGAAAGGGAAAGGTGGAAGCAAACAAGGTGTGTAAGATATGGTTGTTGTAAGGTTATCTTATGTGCATTTTGTGAACTAGCTTTAGTTTTCAGTCCATCTCTATTGGAATTGATAGGTTTGTTATTGTAATGGTCATTGATCATTGTTTGAGCTTATCTGCGTATCTCTCTCAGTTGTCTAATAAAGCATGCCTTACTTGGTAAAACTTGTGCGAAGGAGGTGTTGGTCCAAAAAACAAAAAAAATAGTTTGTCTCCGTTAGTAAACCAAGTTACAGAGGCGTATCAATGTCTTAACCACGATCAAGAGGAAGAAATCAAGGAGTGTTCTGGTCAACTTTGAGCAGAACACTCCTCGATTTCTTCCTCTTGAGTCTCTTTCTCCTCACAGACCTCTTCTTCTTCATTCCTGTCTTGAGCCTTCTTCGCCTTCTGCTCGACATCTAGAACTTGGGCGTCCTTCTTTTGCTCCTTCAAGGCACTCTAGCGGTCTGTTTCGTGTGGGTCATATCAAATGGATGTGGATTCCAATACCAAGCACCCAGAAATTGACTAAGAGGAGGGAGTAAAACAAGAATGGATGAGATCTCTATTTATAGGCTTGGCAAATTTAGGGTTTCCTATGGGAGACTTCATATTATCTAACTTTTAATATAAATGGGGTATGTTTGTCCTAAAAATTATGTCTGTTTAGAGATACTTTTGCTTATAAGTTGCGCTAGAGGGCACTTTGACCATGCCAAAATGGGTTCTAGTGCAACTCTGAAGTAACTGCTAATTTTCATGTTCCTTAACTATTTTGAAAATTTCAAGATTTTATCCAGCTAATTTGATGTTTTTAAGCTTCATTCCACTATTAGTTTTTCATTTTGGAGTTACCTAAGGTGTAAAAAACAAGGTTTTAATCCTGAGATGCGCCGGGGGACATTTTGGGGTTGCCAAAAGTGGTCGTGGCGCAACTCTGGAGTAATTGTCTAATTTGGCCAAGAAAAATTTTTATCTTCCTTAAAAAGAATTATTCAATTTTCTTCCAATTATGTAACTGTTATCCAACTACTTATTCTAGGGACTATCACTCCCTACAGTTCTAGCTTATGAGAAAAATATTTCTTACCGTATTGAGGTCATAGTTTGAGATTCTTCCCAAATTTGAAGTTCTACTGGGTTAGTTCTCCTACTAGGGTGAATGGCCAGTGCTCTGATCTTGATCTACCAAGACCATTGCTATGACACCATTGTGATGTTCCCCTAACCTATGCGATGCTCCCATTGTATAAGCTATGGAGATCTTCTCCTGCCAACCTTGCAGATCAACAAGAGGCCGGTCCATGCGCGGCATCAGCTACTGGTGGTGCTCCAGAGTTAATGCAGAAAAAGGACGTGTCTTCCCCATCTTTCCCGGGCCGATCTCACTGCAGAAGCATGTAAATGTAAGTACAAGCAACATACATCACAATCAATATATATGCTTACCTCAAAGGGTGAGGCACCATCGACAACATACCATCATCATCATAGTATAACATCACCTTAGCATCACATGGAAGTCCCAACCCAAACTCAGACACTGTGAGGTAGGACTGACAGTTTGGGCCACAAGATAACAGCAGACGAAAGTTATAACACTAGAGTTGGCTGGCAATAGAATAATGATAAAGGTAGTCCACTCCATCCGCCCCTCCTGTGCATACTTTGCAGATAGATCGAAAAGCTTCGAGTCTCGGCTGTAGCATGCCGGAGACGTAACCCGAAGGCTACTCCAAGGTTGCATCTCTTTTGGTCCAATGAGGCAGAAAGGCTGCTCCTTTCAAGAGATATCTTGTCGTAGCAGGCAGCTAGAGAGAGGAGGTCGCCCTCGTTCATACTCAACCTAACCTCACCGAGATGACACATCACCTAGGAGAGGTCAAACCCATACCTTTCCCACACACATTGACAAGTTATTAGGCCTAGCTTGCTATGGATCCCAGGCAGACAGGCACACTCGGGATCCTTCTGCAATCGGAACAAGTCCCCTATTCTAAGTCAGTCAAGGCCCTAGGCCCAAGATCAGGGGGGTTCTCTATCCACAGGCTACATTGTAATGGGATATAGAGGTCTAACTACTAGAATCATGCTACATATGGCTCCAAGATCTTTATCCCCCTTACCCCTACACAAGAGATGCGAAACAGAGTATCATACCATGATCATCTAACATCATAATAGAACAACAGTTCTACTACATCATGTCTAATACCTAAAGAAATACAAGGGTTAGTGTTATTTGGTCAGTCTGGTTTTAGGGTTAATGGTCCATGAGAATGTAACACTAAAACAGAGATGCTCCCTAGCTTGAATTCTACTGCTAAACTAGGATTAACAACCTAAACTATAACCAACTGAAACTGCCTGACATGGCGCTCTTCACTAAATACTGAAGGTCTTTGGGGCCGATTGCCTTAGATATGTGAGCTCCTGAGCTCTGAGACTGCCTTCTGCGCTCCAAAGCCCAAAATGACCTTTGAAAGTCCTCTAACTCACTCTTGGCCCCAAAACCTAAAAGGCTTTAGGGTTTAAGCCTTCTCCTTTATATAGGCCTCGAAATTGAGGCCTTGGTCTATGATTGGGCCACTTGGTCCAATGATGCCTTGTCCACATGGCAAGTGGGGCCGCTAGCACCATTATGGCAAATACTTATTAATAGGTATTTGGGGTGGGGTGCTCTCCCCTTGACGTGTGTCGCACATGCAATAGGGATGTGCCACACGTGTTGGTTTTAATGGCTCACACTTAACATGTTATGTTAGAATAACATATTGGGTGTTTGCCACTAGGGGTTATATATTGTGTGACTCACATAATATGATGCCATTAGTATAATGCACCAATTCCCCTCATGGTCTCTACGCACCATCATACCTACTACCCTTGTACATGTTATCTTAATATATGTATTTCTAGCATATATTATACTGGAACGTCACAGTATCCAAATGCCTTTGCAATCCCTATATTCTCCTAGATAGCAATACTACATCATCAGCATATAAAAATAGCATAAGAACATACCCATTTATAGGCATTCCATCTCCACCATGGTCCTGCATCTAACATTCAAGTTAGTCTATACAAAGACCAAATAATGTAGGCGACAGAAAACACCTCTGTTTTACTCCCACATTGCTCTCCACAAAATCATCACAAGATTTTACATATGGAAAGAATAATTGAACCAATACCTTTTTGAATAGCTTTCCAATTGCTTGTCTATATTCAACAAGAATGTTTAAATTATCTATTCTTTTCCATAGATTTTTTCTGTTCATCATATCAAAAGCCTTGGAGAAGTCAACAGAAACAACATGTAGGGACTTCTTTTTCCCAGCAACAGAATCTATCATTGTATGCATAGTGACTAAATGGTCAATAATGAACCTTTTGGGTCTAAATCTAGCTTATCCCACTGTCTAGCATTACTATCCTCAGCTCACATACTAATTATTAAAACCAAAATGACTGCAAAAAGTTTAACATATAACTACTAACCATGATCATTTGACAATTAGCTAGATCTAATTCATCGTCTATTTTGTGGAGTAGAACTACTCTTTTTATTTGACATGCTTGCAAGAAGCCCTCTTGTAGCATTGCATTGAACAATTTTAACAAGATAGCAGCAATTCCATCACCTCCTCCCCCTCCAACTTAAACATTTCAGCTATAATCGCCTTTATGATTTTGCATGGTAATCCCTTCCTTTGCCTAAGCAAGCTAAAGCACATGGTTGTTGTATAAATCACCAAGTGTGTCAAAGTGTCACTAATCTCATATGTTATCACTAATCGTGGGGAGGGAGGGAGAGGGAGAGGGAGAGGGAGGGAGGGGAGGGAGGGAGGGAGGAAGGGAGGGTAGAACACCTTAGCAAAAGCTGAACCCAGTGGAACCACATCTTAATTGAACTATTGTAGAGTAGTGTTTAAATTAAATGACACTTAGACAAATAGAAAAGAATAATACTCCTTTCTATGAAGGCAACCTTTGATGTATAAATACATCAAAGATCAAGGCCTTTGTTGTTTACCTGCATCCATAGCAAGCAAACAAATGAAATGAGTTGGATTAAGACGGATTGATGGCGCAACCCACAGGCTAGGGCTTTGGCGATGTTTCAGTCTGCGATATCTCCCTCACCAGGTGTCCATTTCGTGCGATTCTTGGTGCTTTGGGAAGCTTGCGTAGTGAGCTTTCCAACGGTGTATGGCATCAGGCAGTTTTCTTGCTACTTTAGTCCCGAAATTGGGATCATCCATTTCGGCCTCCATGGTCACCACCACCGGTATGCTTGCTCGCAATTTTCTGCCTCTTTGGCCTCTCCAGTGCTACCTCCTAATTCTTGTCTCAATCCACTTGCATATGCCCCTGCCTCTATGGATTTGCAATTCTCTTCTCTCTCTATGGCATGTACTTCTTACGCTTCGCCTCTTTACCTCCTCCCTCGCCCCTCGCCCCAACTCCTTCATCTCTTGCTCCCCTTCCTCTTCGGGCCTCTTACCATCTCCTACTCTTCCCTCTACTCCGGGTCTACTCCTAACACTTTGTTGCTTTCGAGTCTCACAAACGCGTTTCAATGATTGATTAAGTGAGACATGACATCTGGCGTGCGTTCTCCTCATGTTCTTTGCTGCGGTGTCCCTTATGATGGAGAATAACAAAAGAGAGGTGTCTAAATATATGAAAGAGCTGCAGGGTCTTGAAGATCGAATGGATGTTCAACTGCCTCTTGATAACGTGCTCTATGAACCAGAGATGGGATTTTGATCTCAGAAGGGTGGGATTTTGGTTGAAGCAACATCTACAAAAGTTGGGATTGCCTCTGCATGAGTCCTTGAAAGTTTTGGATAGGCAAAACAACTATTTCTTAGTGATGTTCGGGTCGCCTATTGCTGTTGATAAACTAGTGGAATGTGGAGTGGATCCTTGTGGGGGCATTATCTATTGTATTAGGTATACACCCCTAGATTTCTTCCTAATAATTCTGGTGCACATCGTATGCCCTGCTGGTTTGCATTGGAGGACTTCCTAATTGAGTTGCAGGTTCCAGACTTCTTGATCTCCATTGCCAATGGATTAGGGTTGCATCTTGCTCATTCTATTGCCAATGGTCCTTGTATTTGTGTTTCCTTCTTGCTAAGGCTTCCCTCCCAAAGTCTGTGGTTGTTAAAAGTGGTCCACTTTTTTTTAAATATAAATTATCTTTGCTTAACGGCCTAGAGCTTGCCAATATGTTTCACGATGTTGAGGCCTTCTCTACCTATCGTATGCGGAGACCCTCCATTCTTGTCCCTCCTCCCGCTTCTGTCTCCCCTACTACTACTTCCTCTGTTGCCACCCCTATCCCAAGCTGCTCCACACTTTTGTCCTTGCCGTTACTCCTTCTTCGTCTTACGCCCTAGCCATTGGCACACTCCCCGCGGCCCATAATTCTGACCAGCAAGAGAGGTTGGACATGATTGCATGCAAGCAAGAGTGCATTGAAGAAGAATGGTCCATTGCTCCCATGAAAAAAGCCGCTCGGAGGAGGAATAGCTTTGTACCGTAGCCCTCTGCATCTGCTTCTCCTAATCCTCTTGAACCACCACTCCTCACCACTGTTACTACGCAGCCACATTGGGCTGATCAAGTGGATAGTGAGTCTCATATACATATTGATATGGACTTATAGCATCTTCCACATCCACCTGATCAATGAAGTTAATCTCCTGGAATGTGCGGGGGGTTGCCCCCTCCCCTACTAAAAGGAGCAGGTTGTCCATGGCCCTGGCTAGGTGGGATTCAGACTTCATATGTTTGCAAGAGCTTAAATGCAAGAAAGAGGATGCCTACAAAGTTGCTGCAGTAATCATTAGGCAGTACAATGTTCTTGTGGCGACCTCAGACTCGACAAAGGCTGGTGTCCTTACAGCATGGAGGAGGACTATTGCAGTGTCATTTACTCAAGTTGACAGATTTGGCCGGTGGATCATAATCAAGTGGTTTGACAAGGGGAAAGAATGGGGATTGGTTAATGTGTATGCGCATAATCGACCACGTCAGAGAGGCGCATTGTGGGCTTCTTTGCGATCCAAATTACTGAGGTTAGGCTCTCCTGTTGCATAGATTATGGTGGGTGATTTTAACATGGTTGAGCTTGAGCAAGACAGATGTGGCAGAGGTGCAGAGATAGTGCAGAGCATTGAACGGGAGCAATTGCACCGCTTAATGCAAGATTGTGGCTTCATAGAAGTTGACGGTCCTTCAAGTTTTACTTGGTGTAATGGCTGGTTGGGTGGTGGTAGAGCATATGCAAGACATGATAGAGGTTATTATAGTGCTTTGGTAGCAACCCTGTTGCCTGCTTTTCATCGTGATAACCTGTTGAATACTGCGATTTCTGACCATAATCCGTAGTATTTTTCTTGCTCTCATACTGTAGCACATGCTGCATCTAAGACATATTTCAAGCTGAATATATTTTCTTGAAGGATGAGGAATTTTTGGCAGGACGTAGACAGGCGTGGTTCACTGCTTTCTCTCGGCCCAGGGGCATGACAGGTATTGTTGATGCTCTTGCTGCTGTGAAGTCTTTTGCTAAAGGTTGGGGTCGTGAGCAGGCTTCTGCCAACCGGAGCCTTCTGTTGGCTCTTTATCAACAATTTGAGGCGTGCAGGTCTGTTGTCCCGTCAGATGGTCACGTGGAGAAGCAAATTTTGTGTGATGGAGTCTGAACAAGTGCACTTTGCTCGCATTAAAGCTGGGTTGCAATGGTTCAAGGAGGGAGACCGGTGCATATGTTTTTTCTTCAGAGCTGCCAAAACACGAAGGCTACCTCCATCTCTTCAGTCTCTGCAGATTCAAGATGGGCTTGTTGTTTCAGATCCAATTGAGCTTAGAGGCTTTTTGCACAATCACTTTTCTGCTTTTTCCACTGCTCGGCATCTTCCCTTTCAGTCAGATTTCCAAGAGGTTTTGCTTGCTATTGTTCATCCTATAGTCACCAATGAGCAAAGGGCCGCTTTAGAGGCTGAGATCAGCCAAAATGATTTAGCTAAAGCCACATTTTCTCTCAAGAGTGGCAAGTGTCCGAGTCTTGATGGCATTCCGGTGGAATTTTTCCAGGAGTACTGGGATTGGCTCAGTGCAGATGTGTATGATACTTTCCAGGATTTTAAAAGACAGAGGCACCTAGACAAAATCCTCAACTCTGGTTGTATCTCCCTTATTCCAAAATGTAAGGATCCCTCTTCCATTTTAGATTGGCTCATTATTCTGCTCATTTTTCAGTTCTTTTTCAAGGAGAACCATCGGCATTTTACAGGTGGGATGTCGCATTCGCCAGGGCTGTCCTTTGGCATCGCTGCTTTTTACAATTGTGGCAGAGGTTCTTTCTGAGTCTTCTCTCTTGCAGTGCAGGAAGGTATCTTGCATGGTCTTTCCATGAATAGTGGTTCACATGAGTGTAATCAGTACGCAGATGACACTTTCTTGTTCTTAATGGCTGATGAGCTGAATTTGCAGAATGCCATTTCCTTGTTGGACAATTTCTCTTTGGCTTCTGGTATCTTTGTGGGATGGCAAAAGTGTACTGCCTTGTGGGCCCTAGACGCTCCAATGCCGTCTTCTGTGGCTGCATTCCTGCTGCCACAATTTGGCAGCATAGAAGAGCAATTGACATTTCTCATTCATGGCTAACAATTTGCTGAAATATGTGCATATACCAAGTCTGCATCCTCAAGACAATTCAAGCAACCTCAAGTTGAAGAACCAAGCAAGGACTCTCATTTGAAGTATTGCAAAGAAGGGTTGAAGGTCAAAATGTAGTGCAAGGTCAACATAAGGAAGCTCTATGGCAAGATAAAGATTGGAAGACCCCTAAGAAGTAAGATATTCATTCGGGTTCTTTGGCATGATCTATACCTTGAGGAACTTCTTGACTCCGGTTGCCTCCTTTTTACTCACCATTGTTCAAATCCAAAATGGCTTAATCTATCTCCTAGTCAAGAACAACACACACACTCCATCACACATCCACTATTTCCATAAATCCCTATTGAAATTGGCATATTAATGGCCAATAGGGCACACTCTCTCTCTAAAGCAAAAGGAGGGGAGAAAACCCTCATTACAAAAACACTTTCGGGCCAAATTGGTCTAAGCATTATTAAGATTTCGTGCCAAAAGTGCATATAATTATGCCACCTCATCATCCACCTCACCAAAACATGCCACTTCATCATACATGTCATCCACCATTTTGTTTTCCATCTCACACAAGTTGTTGACTAGGGGAAAAGATCTTTGCCATGTCACCATGCCATGTCATCATCCACCTCACCAAGTTGGCCACCTCATCACACATCATATTCCTTTTTATCTCACAAAATTTTGACTAAGGGAAAGGTTTTGCCAAGTCACCGCATGCCAAGTCACTACATGCCAAGTCACCATATGCCACGTCACCTTTGGTTGCCTACACATACCCTATACTCACCACGTGTCCAAACTCCAAGGTCACACTATGTCAAAAGACAAAATATGTGCAAGCAAATTATTTTCCTAAACATCCCTTTGCCTAGGCATTATTGCGCCAATGCCCACGTGCATTTTTTGAAGGAAGCCTGTGGGATATTGTTCTTCGGCACAAAAATTCTCGACCTAAAAAGGTGGGGGCCAAGATCCGACCTCTCCGGTGGATCTGACCTGACAATCATGAGCTTCAACATCCTTTTTGTACCCTTGTGCCTCAAGAAACACCAAAACACGCATAAGCCAAATCAAGCAAACCCAAATGCCAAGAATGTGCCGAAATAAGAAAATAAGAGGGGGACAAGTTTTGGAAAAAAAGATTCGGCTTCTATGCGAATTTCGGCGTCGAGCTCTTGTATGTAAATTGATTTGAAAGTATTTTTAGAAGAATGGCCTGCCTTGCATGAAGTTTAGTTGAATTTGATGCAAAAACCTTATTGTTTACCTTCTTATGATTATTTTGGATAATGTACCCAAGACTGAGAGCTTGGGAATTGATGTTTACCTTCTATGTGAAAATCAAATGAGAGAAAATCGACCTTGATAAGTACTATCGTTATTTGGCGATTGTGAATTCTTATTTCTCTATGCTAAAAATCCATAAACATGTAAGATAGAGACTATTAATAATATTTGAGTTAGTCTTCTTGCACCATAGGATTTCTCTGAGAATTACAATTCCAAAAATCATTAAAACACATCTCTAGAAACCATTTGTCTGCATTCATTCTTGAATGAAGAAGCTGTATTGGTTGATAAACAATTCTTTTCCACAAAAAATGTGCAACTTGCTCTTGTGATGCACATTGCACTTAGTTTCTTGAGCCATTAGAAGTTAAATCGGTTGTCAAAACTAAAAAAGTGTTTGATATCAAGAGTTGGCAAAACAAGCTCTCGGGTTGGGATATTGACTCAAATTTGACTTGGTCAAGAGGCTCAATTCCATAGAGAAGCCTAAGGAATTTGCAAATAGACATTGGTATACTAATCAAGCACATTGTTTAGAAGCTTTGTGGATTGAAATTATAGAAAAGCTCTTAGAGATTGTTCCGGGGCAAGGTTTTGCTTTGTGACTAGTTTTTTTTCTATTTAGGGAAACTGATCTATCTGGGTTCTTGAGTATAGTACTTGCGAGAATTCTCTGAGAGTGGTTGCCTATAGCAAACTGGAGGTCCTATACCCTTGAGGTTGAGGGTTTTGTCGGAAAACCTTCAACATTTTGGAGGTCCTACCGAGATCCCACCGGATCTGGGGAAC
Organism: Isoetes taiwanensis; assembly: GCA_021234155.1. Taxonomy (NCBI): domain Eukaryota; kingdom Viridiplantae; phylum Streptophyta; class Lycopodiopsida; order Isoetales; family Isoetaceae; genus Isoetes; species Isoetes taiwanensis. The sequence goes on from JAJEKV010000574.1 coordinate 57,709, forward strand.
TCATGGCTCCTAGAAAGAATATTGAAACAAGCGAATAGGTACACCTTTGAACCACCGGAGAGAATATAGGAATGTCTGGTCTGCGGAATGGATCTACTAGTCAAAGCAACCACAGGGTGTGCAATACTTTGAACTTAATATGCACTGTTCCCCACCAACTTTTGATCCGTGTCAATGCTAACAATTTTCTCAAGAATTTTGAGGAATACTATCCGAGTACTGACCACAAGAAGGGAGGTAAGTTCTCGAATTCAAGAAATGTTTCAAAAATGAGGAGGTAAGGGCCCATTTGGACTATGTGATAAAGACGGGGGTAAGTATTTGGGAAGAAATTTAGAAGCAGTTCTTAGAAAGGTTTGGTAAGGCTATAGAACCACAAGATTTAGTCTTTGAATTACAGTCTCTGAGCATTAGACTTGGGAAAACTGTGCATCAATATGTAGAAAGATTTCATGCTTATCTAATTAAGTGCCAAGTCAATCAAGTTCCAAATCACACTTTGCATTTGGTAGCCCTGTTTCATAAAGGGATTGAGCGGACCTAGAGTTTCTGGGAAGATGTATAAAGCTGCAAAAAGCAGGGAAGGGTTTGATACTATACATAAAACCTTTACTAAGGCTATTGAAATTGCAAACATGTTTTCTTATTTGCCTGATGACTCACATATGTCACATGACCCTTTCTTTCCAGATTATGAGCAAGAATATGGAGGCCCTGGCCCTATACACGTGTATCTTTGTTCAAAAGGAAAAAAGAAGAAAACAAGGATGGAAGAGCAAATGCTCCACGAATCCGATGTGAGAGCGAGAGATCACCAAGGTTTTCAAGCCTTGCTTGAAGTTACTAGGCAATTACAAGAAATGAAGACCACAAGGCCAGAAAGGAAAACCTACCCTCCTTGTGCACATTGTTTTTCGGACTATTGTTGGTACAGGCCTTGTACTAAATGTGGTAAGAGGGGACATTTTGGTAAGGAATGCCCATTTTGTGCTTTCTGCAAATCTGTTGGCCATTATGAAGACATGTGTAGTGTGAAGGAGTATTTTGCAAGACAGGAAGCATTGAAAAAATATGACTCAAACATGTCAAATAATCCTACTCCGGACTCAAAACCTTCTTCAACTTGATGGGTTTGTTCTTGATCGATGATGTCAATTAGGTTTATGAGGGAATCGGAAAGCGGGGAGGAGATTATGGTAGTACATACAAGGGCTATCACGAGAACACAAGGAAAGAGGAGGTTGTTCAAGGAAGAATGGAACCAAAAATATTGAAAGAAAAACAAAGGGGAAGACAATCGGGGCTATACCTATTCCTCCACATCAAAGGTTTGTAAAAAAAAAAGAAAGAGAGGTAGATGAATTTGATTCATTGATGAAGAATGCAAAGGTGAGTGTAGACTTGCTTACTTTGTTAAGGATTGCACCATTCTATAGGGAAAAAGTCTTAAGTCTAACCAAAGAAGATCATGTGAATTTGACACAAGAAGAGCAAGGTGGCTTTTACAAACCATATCAATGAACAAATCTTGGTGCAAAATGAATATGATCCGAGGAAGCTTTCACTTGTCTTTGCAAAACTTGGCAAGCAAACCTTATCTAAGGTATTGCTAGATGGAGGGTCTCCTTTGAATGTCATGCCTCATCACATAATGAAGTATTGTGGCTTAGAAATAGATAAAAAGCACCCATGGTACTTAAGTCCTTTTCCAACTCGAGAATCAATCCCATAGGAATCCTAAGTAATGTATTAATTGATGTGGAAGGCATTATTGTTCTTTGCTAACTTTGTTGTGGTAGCTTTTGAAGGTGTGGATGATAAAACAGGATATATATGATTTACTATTAGGGGAGATGGCTTTCACGATTGGATGCAAGACCTATTTAGTCCAAAGGAGAATGTACCATATCAGGATGGCAAGAAAAGCGTAACCTTGCTTAATAAAAGTGGGAGAATTTGAATCCTTAAAACTTTATTGAAGAAGACATGCTTACATCAAACCTTTTTGGTGAATATGAGTTACCTCTTGTTGTTTCCAACATAAGGACATAGTCATTGACCAAGGTTAGCATTCCTTCACAAGAAAATTTTGCTTTCTTATGGTTTGATGGTGGAATATCAAAAATTAAATATAGCTTCTTCTGCTGCTATCTTTAAGAATAAAAGAAAATAAGTTGCTGGCTAAAGTAGGAAGGATTTATCCTAATACTACCTCGAATATGGCAGAATATAAAGCCATTAGAGGAGGTCTTCAAGAAGCCAAACATATTGGTATAACTGACATAGTGATATTTGGAGATTCTCAATTAGTTTGCAGGCAAATTTGGGGGAATATCGAGGCCAAGCAAGAAGATATGATAGCCCTCAGGGATCAAGCATTGGTGAGCTCACTTTGGTTTCACAATTTGGGAACTCAACCATGTTGCAAGAGATCTCAATAGTGAAGCAGATGCTCTTTGCAAGAATGTGCTACTTGAGCACTTAGCAGAGGGAGCAATAAAAGAAGATGAATTAGAAGAGGAGGACTTGAAGCAGTTACATCCCATTCTGGTAATCAATGCAAGTGAAGAAAAAAAGGTGAGTGAAGTAAAAATAGTAAAAGAAGGCCAAGAAAGAATTTTGTATCTGGGAGATCTATTCAGGAAGGAAGATGAACATCAGGTAACTCAACTCTTTGATGAATGGAAGGATGTTTTTGCTTGGGATTATAAAGAACTGATAGGAGTGGATAAGAAAGTTTGTGAGTTCGAAATTAGGATCAAAGAAAATGAGAAGCCTGTTATGCAGAAATTAAGGAGAATAAATGTGGCACTTCTGGAATTGATAAAGGAAGAGTTGTACAGAATGAAAGATGCTGGAGTCATAACAGAAATAATAAACCCTGAATGGTTGTCATGTATTGTACCAGTTGAGAAAAAGAACAAAGCAATAAGGATATGCATAGATTATAGAGATCTAAATAAGGCTACTATTAAGGATTGCTATCCCTTACCCTTTCTGGAACAGGTTCTACATGCTGTGGCAGGTAAGGAAATATACTCCTTCCTAGATGGATTCTCTGGTTTTAATCAAATCAGTATCAAAGAAGAAGATCAGCCTAAAACGGCATTCATCACACCTTGGGGGACATTTTCCATGAAAAGGATGCCCTTTGGTCTCATGAATGCTCCAGCTACATTCCAAAGAGCCATGGATACTATATTTAAAGAAATGCCATCATATTTGTTCAGGGTTTTTTTAGATGATTTATGCTTAGGCACTTCATTTGATAAACACTTGGACTATTTGACTAAACTCTTTGCTATGTGCAGGAAGGGGTAAGTTTGAACCCTAAAAAATGCATGTTTCTATGTTCAAAAGGAGATTTGTTGGGGCATGAGATATCCACCAAGGGCATTCAAGTGGCTGAAAGCAAGATAGAAGCACTAAAGAGGCTCACTCCACCCAAGCCTATCAAACAGGTGAAAAGTTTCTTAGGTATGACAAGTTTTCTCAGAATGTATGTACCACATTTTTCCCATACAGTTAGCCCTATTACAAATCTGACAAAAATAGGGAAATTTACAAAGCAAGAGAGTAAGCACATTTGGGTTGAGTGGACTGAACCTTGTCAGGAAGCATTTGACAAGATAATTCAAGCTATTTGTGAGTCCACCTTGTTAAAACCTCCAGATTCTATGAAGTCTTTCCAAGCTTACATTAGTATAACAAAAAAGGCTATAGGGGTAGCTCTGTTACAAAGCAATATGGTTGTCATGTTTGCTAGTAAAGTCTGGTCAGATACAGAAGTTAGGTACTCTAGGCTTGAAAAGAGTGCAGCTGCTCTTATATTCCTCATAGATAGACAAGGACACCTTTTTCAGAATAGTGAGGTACAAGTTCTAATGAGACAAAATCCTATGGCTTTGCTTTTTGCAAACACAAAGTCAAGATCTACAAATGGGCGTGCAAAGTCTTGGACCTACAATATCAATGTAAAGGTGATTAAAACCATTGAGGATCAGTGCATACCTTCTCTACATTTTCTTTGAACATGAGGACCAAGATGGTTTGGTAGAAGATGAAATTGATGATGAAACTAACTTTTCTACGATCTCTTGTGTAGAAGAAAGCAGTTGGCAAGAGGAAATAAAGAGGTACCTAGAATTTGGTGAACAACCCCAAGGCTTGGCGCCCGACCAACGGAGGAGGTTCGGGAGAAATGCAGTAAATTTAGACTCATTAACAATGTTTTATGCGAGGCGGAGACAAAAGAAGGAGTATTGATGAGATGTGTCGGCAAGGAGGAAGCAAAATTGGTTATTGAGGGTGTCATGATGGGATATGTGGGGGGCATTATGCGGCAGATACTACAGCCCAAGAAGATTTTTAAGGTGCGGGTACTACTGGCCTTCTTTGTTTAAAGATTGTTATAATATGATCAAAAGTTGCCACAAGTGTCAAATATTTGGCAAGAGGATCCTGCAGCCAGTTCCCCTCACAGCTATTACATCCCCAGGACCATTCCAAGTCTGGGGGCTAGACTTTATTGGCCCTATAGATCCACCTTCATCTGCTCAACATGAATATGTGCTTGTTGCAACAGACTACTTCACAAAATGGGCTGAAGCAATGCCTAGGATAGACTGACAATAGGACCTGCTGACTATTCAAGTCACAATGGAAAAGGCTCAAAAGCCATTGCCAAGCAAGTCAAACATGATGACACAAGAAAAAGCAGTGTTCAATTGTCTCATTCCTCTGTATGCAAAGAGGTCAGATCACAAAGACTTCTGGACGAAATCTATGAACAATAGTGTTTACCCGCACGCATCTATGAATGATCTGCCACCACAAGATAGATAGCTTAGGATGGAGCAATTTATCCTATACCCATCGCCAGAATACTTTTGGATGAGGCTCAGGGATAACTAAAAGCCATTTTGGCGATGGAGGCAACACTTCAGGATGAAGCAGGACCATATACATCGGTGCACCAGGTACTCCTCCTTAACACTGTCATGAACCACACAGAGTTGGGGAGCCACGTCTTGTGGATGTGGAGGAAGAGTAGCAGCTACTTTTCCCCAAATGCCACGGCCCCAATGAAGGAGCAGGAACTTCAATCTGAACTCTTGTCTCATTATACCATGCGGAATCTGCGCGAGCACACCGCGCTTTCGCCATCGTAGGACAAGCGTCAATGCATAAAGCAGAAGAGATCGGGGGGACAATCCCTTTGTTTGTCACCCAAAGAGATCCACCGAATCGGTACGTAGGATCTGTGTGGGCCATCGGATGCAACTGAAATAAAGTGCGCACAGTCTCCCAAGCATCTAGCAACCCCTTGAGGAAAGGAGAGGCATTAGGATATGGAGAACGTGGATAGAATAATGCCGATGGGAGGAGTGGCTTAATGGATGGAGAGCCAAAGGACATGCACAGCTATAAAGACTGGTGAATCTGACGAGCCCTGGGGAATTATCAACATTAGTTAGAATCCGCATATGAACTTAGAAATCAGCACCTTGCTCTGGAGAAGAAAGTGAATCATTCCATGCCCCCCACAAAGTTTAGGCATAACGCACTTCACCCAACTAATCTTAACATCAACTGCTTCTTCAGTGCCACTCCAGATAAAGCTACTCAGAACTAACTTTGCCACAGTTACGGGGCTAGCCATAGACAACTTAGCCGTGGACCACCAGAACAAATGTCTTTCCAACCCTTTAATAATAACATCCTACGAGTCTCCAGATGAGAGGTGTATACCAACTGAAATGCCCAAAAGCCTAGTTGCCTTCCCATGAGGAAGAACCTTCCATGGAAATTGTTGAAGGTTTTCCTGGACAAAACCCTCAACCTCAAGGGTATAGGACCTCCAGGTTGCTATAGGCAACCACTCTGTAGAGAATTCTGCAAGTACTATACTCAAGAACCCAGATAGATCAGTTTCCCTAAACAGAAAAAAACTAGTCACAGCAAAAACCTTGCCCTAGAACAATCTCTAAGAGCTTTTCTATAATTTCAATCCACAAAGCTTCTAAACAATGTGCTTGATTAGTATACCAATGCCTATTTGCAAATTCCTTAGGCTTCTCTATGGAATTGAGCCTACTGACCAAGTCAAATTTGAGTCAATATCCCAACCCGAGAGCTTGTTTTGCCAACTCTTGAGATCGAACACTTTTTTTAGTTTTGACAACTGATTTAACTTCTAATGGCTCTGCAAACTAAGTGCACAGGCATCACAAGAGCAAGTTGCAGCCATTTTTGTGGAAAAGAATTGTTTATCAACCAATACAGTTCTTCATTCAAGAATGAACAGACAAATGGTTTCTAGAGATGTGTTTTAATGATTTTTGGAATTGTAATTACTGTAGAAATCCTATGGTGCAAGAAGACTAACTCAAATATTGTTAATAGTCTCTATCTTCTGTGTTTATGGATTTTTAGCATAGAGAAATAAGAATTCACACTGTCAAATAACGATAGTACTTACCAAGGTCAGATTTTCTCTCATTTGATTTTCACATATAGAAGGTAAACATCAATTCCCAAGCTCTCAGTCTTGGGCACATTATCCAAAATAATCATAAGAAGGTAAACAATAAGGTTTTTGCATCAAATTCAACTAAACTTCATGCAAGGCAGGCCATTCTTCGCAAAATACTTTCAAATCCGGTACATACAGTAGCTCAGACGTCAGAAATTCGCATAGAAGCTGACCCTTTTTTCCAAAACTTGTCCCCCTCTTATTTTCTTATTTCTGGCACATTCTTGGCATTTGTTATGCGTGTTTTGGTGTTTCTTGAGGCACAAGGGTACAAAAAGGATGTGGAGGAATAGGTATAGCCTGATTGTCTTCCCTTTGTTTTTCTTTCAATATTTTTGGTTCCATTCTTCCTTGAACAACCTCCTCTTTCCTTGTGTTCTGCATAGCCCTTGTATGTACTACCATAATCTCCTCCTGCTTTTCTGATTCCTGCATAAACCTAATTGACATCACTGGATCAGTAACAAACCTTACTGTTGAAGAAGGTTTTGAGTCTGGAGTAGGATTATTTGACATGTTTGAGTCAGATTTTTTCAATGCTTCCTGTCTTGCAAAATACTCCTTCACACTACACCTGTCTTCATAATGGCCAACAGATTTGCAGAAAGCATAAAATGGGCATTCCTTACCAAAATGTCCCCTCTTACCACATTTAGTACAAGGCCTGTACCAACAATAGTCCGAAAAACAATGTGCACAAGGAGGGTAGGTTTTCCTTTCTGGCCTTGTGGTCTTCATTTCTTGTAATTGCCTAGTAACTTCAAGCAAGGCTTCAGAAACCTTGGTGATCTCTGCTCTCACATCGGATTCAGGAGCATTTGCCTCTTCCATCCTTGTTTTCTTCTTTTCCTTTTGAACAGCATACACAGGTATAGGGCCAGGGCCTCCATATTCTTGCTCATAATCTGGAAAGAAAGGGTCATGTGACATATGTGAGTCATCAGGCAAATAAGAAAACATGTTTGCAATTTCAATAGCCTTAGTAAATGCTTTATGTATAGTATCAAACCCTTCCTATTTTTGCAGCTTATACATCTTCCTGTAAACTCTAGGTCTGCTGCTCAATCCCTTTATGAAACAGGCTACCAAATGCAAAGTGTGATTTGGAACTTGATTGACTTGGCACTTAATTAGATAAGCATGAAATCTTTCTACATATTGATGCACAGTTTTCCCAAGTCTAATGCTGAGAGACTGTAATTCAAAGACTAAATCTTGTGGTTCTATAGCCTTACCAAACCTTTCTAAGAACTGTTTCTAAATTTCTTCCCAAATACTTACCCCTGTGCTGATCACATAGTCCAGCGAAGCCCTTACCTCCTCATTTTTGAAACATTTCTTGAATTCTGAGAACTTACCTCCCTTCTTGTGGCCGTACTCCAGATAGTATTCCTCAAAATTCTTGAGAAAATTGTTAGCATTGACACTTGGATCAAAAGTTGGTGGGGGGACAGGCATATTAAGTTCAAAGTATTGCACACCTGTGTTGCTTTGGCTAGTAGATCCATTCTGCACTGTAGACATTCCTATATATTCTCGGTGGTTCGGTGTGTGTACATTTGAGTTGCTTCAATATTCTTTCTAGGAGCCATGAGGTCCCCAAGATCCAGGTGGGATCTCGGTAGGACCTCCAAAATGTTGAAGGTTTTCCTGGACAAAACCCTCAACCTCAAGGGTATAGGACCTCCAGGTTGCTATAGGCAACCACTCTGTAGAGAATTCTGCAAGTACTATACTCAAGAACCCAGATAGATCAGTTTCCCTAAACAGAAAAAAACTAGTCACAGCAAAAACCTTGCCCTAGAACAATCTCTAAGAGCTTTTCTATAATTTCAATCCACAAAGCTTCTAAACAATGTGCTTGATTAGTATACCAATGTCTATTTGCAAATTCCTTAGGCTTCTCTATGGAATTGAGCCTACTGACCAAGTCAAATTTGAGTCAATATCCCAACCCGAGAGCTTGTTTTGCCAACTCTTGATATCGAACACTTTTTTTAGTTTTGACAACTGATTTAACTTCTAATGGCTCTGCAAACTAAGTGCACAGGCATCACAAGAGCAAGTTGCAGCCATTTTTGTGGAAAAGAATTGTTTATCAACCAATACAGTTCTTCATTCAAGAATGAACAGACAAATGGTTTCTAGAGATGTGTTTTAATGATTTTTGGAATTGTAATTACTGTAGAAATCCTATGGTGCAAGAAGACTAACTCAAATATTGTTAATAGTCTCTATCTTCTGTGTTTATGGATTTTTAGCATAGAGAAATAAGAATTCACACTGTCAAATAACGATAGTACTTAGCAAGGTCAGATTTTCTCTCATTTGATTTTCACATAGAAGGTAAACATCAATTCCCAAGCTCTCAATCTTGGGCACATGATCCAAAATAATCATAAGAAGGTAAACAATATGGTTTTTGCATCAAATTCAACTAAACTTCATGCAAGGCAGGCCATTCTTCGCAAAATACTTTCAAATCCGGTACATACAGTAGCTCAGACGCCAGAAATTCGCATAGAAGTCGACCCTTTTTTCCAAAACTTGTCCCCCTCTTATTTTCTTATTTCCGGCACATTCTTGGCATTTGGGTTTGCTTGATTTGGCTTATGCGTGTTTTGGTGTTTCTTGAGGCACAAGGGTACAAAAAGGATGTTGAAGCTCATGATTGTCAGGTCAGATCCACCGGAAAGGTGGGATCTTGGCCCGACCTTTTTTAGGTCGAGAATTTTTTGTCTTAGAAGAACAATATCTCACGAGGCTTCCTTCAAAAATATGACCAAGGCAACGTGGCACGTGGGCATTGGCGCTTAATAATGCCTAGGCAAAGGGATGTTTAGGAAAATAATTTGCTTGCACATATTTTATCTTTTGACATAGTGTGACCTTGGAGTTTGGACACGTGGTGAGTATAGGGTATGTGTAGGCAACCAAAGGTGATGTGGCATAGGGTGACTTGGCATGTAGTGACTTGGCATGTGGTGACTTGGCAAAACCTTTCCCTTAGTCAAAATTTTGTGAGATAAAAAGGAATATGATGTGTGATGAGGTGGCCAACTTGGTGAGGTGGATGATGACATGGCATGGTGACATGGCAAAGATCTTTTCCCCTAGTCAACAACTTGTGTGAGATGGAAAACAAAATGGTGGATGACATGCATGGTGAGGTGGCATTTTTTGGTGAGGTGGATGATGATGTGGCATAATTATATGCACTTTTGGCACGAAATCTTAATAATGCTTAGACCAATTTGGCCCGAGTGTTTTTTGTAATGAGGGTTTTTCTCCCTCCTTTTTGCTTTAGAGAGAGAGTGTGCCCTATTGGCCATTAATATGCCAATTTCAATAGGGATTTATGGAAATAGTGGATGTGTGATAGAGTGTGTGTTGTTCTTGACTAGGAGATAGACTAAGCCATTTTGGATTTGAACAATGGTGAGTAAAAGGAGGCAATTGGAGTCAAGAAGTTCCTCAAGGTATAGATCATGCCAAAGAACCTGAATGAATATCTTACTTCTTAGGGGGTCTTCCAATCTTTATCTTGCCATAGAGCTTCCTTATGTTGACCTTGCACTACATTTTGACCTTTAACCCTTCTTTGCAATACTTCAAATGAGAGTCCTTGCTTGGTTCTTCAACTTGAGGTTGCTTGAATTGTCTTGAGGATGCAGACTTGGTATATGCACATATTTCAACAAATTGTTAGCCATGAATGAGAAATGTCAATTGCTCTTCTATGCTGCCAAATTGTGGCAGCATCATGCTAAAAAAAAGAAACAAACTGATCTGCCAATTCTTCTGATCTCGAGTGCAATCATTTAAGTGAGTTGCCTTGTATGGAAAGGTGATAGGCAACCTTCAGGACTTGGAAATGAAAAATAGAGCAGGTTTTGTGGATATGGTCAACAAATGGAGGATGAAGATGGAAGCTGGCGATGCTGCATGACAAATGAATCATTAGAAGCACTTGAGCTCTCATTAAGTTGCCCTTTTAATGTGAAGGTGATAGGCAACCTAAGGAACTTTGAATGGTATGAAAGAGTGCGAGGGTTTGTGTGGATATGGTCAACAAATGAAGGGTGGAAATGGAGTTGTTGATGCACCTGCATGACAAATGAATCATTAGACGCTCTTGAGCTCTCATTAAGTTGCCCTTTTGATGTGAAGGTGATAGGCAACCTTAGGAATTTTGAATGGTATGAAAGAATACAGGTCTGAATGAAAATGGCCAACTTGTGAAGAATGAGGATGGACTTGCTGGTGCATCTGCATGGAACCAAGTATTCATTAGCATTGTAATATTGTCCCCTGGGATTTCCTGCATCTACCTGCAACTTGTGGACCTCTTAGTGAATTACTAAATCAAATAGATAAGGCAAATACAAAGTTAACCACCTAAAACTCAAAAGTACTGTAACCTACTTACTGCATTAAAAATAGTGAAAACTCAAAATCGACTGTAACCTACTTACTGAGCACGATTTCAACTTACTCAAAGAGAGACATGGCAACATGTTGTTGCCAATACCTTTTCAGATGCAGAATGTTAATAGGATTAAGCAGCTCATTTCCATCAATCAGTGACCTTAGCCAATAGGACTCTTTGTCTGCTACACCAATCACCTCAAAGGGCCCTTCCCAAAGATTTTCAAATTTGCTTGACACTTTTTCCTTTGCCTTGTTCCATTTTAACACCAACTCACCATTCTTTAGAGTGCCTTGCAATTTGTGAGCTGCCTTAAAGGCAGCTATATCCTTACCTTTCTTCAGTAGTATTGCATTCTCAGCCTCAATCCTGTGTTCCTCTAGTTGCATCAACCTGACAAACCTATCTTTGAGGACTTCCTCCATTTCCATATTTATTTTGTGTGATAGTCTCAAGGATGGCAGCTCAAGCTCTATTGGCACAATGGATTCTATGCCATAAACCAAACTGAAAGGTGTATGCCTGGTAGTTGTTTTAATAGTGGTTCTATAGGCCCATAATGCATCATGAAGTTTGACATGCCAATCTCTTTTGGACATGCTTATGGTCTTTTGCAGAATTGATTTGAGGACTTTGTTTGTGGATTCAGCTTGGTCATTGCCTTGGGGATAATAAGCAGAACTCTTAACATGTTTGATCTTCAATGTGGCTAATAATGTGGCAATGACCTCATTAATGAACTGGCTGCCTCTATCAGATATTAACTTAAAAGGAATACCAAACCTGGCACATATATTTTCATGCAGAAATCTTGTTGTGGTCATGGCATTAGCACGCTTGGATGTTGCATCTAACCGGATGTCCATTGCTCGCAGTGATGTTGTACTAGGAACAATCAATCTTCCCGATATGGGGAGGGTGGATTTCAGGACTTAAATAGTGTAAGTACTATCTTACCCATGTAGTTTTATGTGTGGTTGCTCTCATCTTGTCGTCCAAGCGGATAATTACAATTTGTCTTGAGCTCTGTGGGAACTATGCACGGAGATAATGCGAGGAAATGCAAAGGGTCGATATTTTAGCCCATTGTTTTAAAATTTTGAAACTTCGTTAATCCTATGTGTAGATACTAGTGCACTTTGATAATTTGCCGCATTGATCGGCGCCCCAAAATTTCCTCTATTATCAAAATAAGATGTCAGAAAATGAAATGAGTCATTATGTCACTTTCAAGTTCTTTGATGCAATAACAACTATGTTGTTGTATATTAATTCAGGTTGTGCCTGATGCAATAACAACTATGTTGTTTTGTATATTAATTTATTAGGTATGTGGCATCTATGGATGTAAGCAAGGTGTTTAGCGATGTCAATCTCCAATTTCATTTGTCGAGGCGGGGACGTATTTACTCTAGGTGTTTTATGCAGGTCTTGGGGAAGCAAATGTAAATTACGGACCATCGAGAACACAGAACCGCTTCAACACGAACAACGGTGGGAGCCATGCCAATGCCACCATGACACCAAGCTGCTTGAAGCTACACCAACCGTGGAAGCAACATCTCCTGCAGCAGCACCAGTACCAAATGCACTTCCATATAATCCTAGATCATTGGGAACTGGAAATATGATGCATCAGTTGGGAGCATTGTTCATGGAGCTTGGTAGAACAATGCTAACGGTAGTGATATATGCTTCAAATAACACACCAATTATGAAGGGTTTGAACAAAGAAACCACTACAAGTTAAGAAAATAAAATTATATGGTGTTATAAAGTATCTTAATCTGCTTTCGAAAACAAAACACTAGTGATTTATGACCTTTAACCACTCCATAAAAAACTTACTAAACCATCATCCCATACTAAAAGCATTACGAGTTTGATGCATAAACATGCAAGGCTTTAGGCCATTAAACAATCATGACCTATGACATGTAAACACAAGGAGAACCGTATAAATTTACCACATCAATAAGTCATGCTATTTTAGCATTCTAAAAACCATGTATATATAACAATATATTAAACCACGTCTTATTACCACCATACCACACCACATTCACAAACCATGGATATAAAGCATTATATTTAATTATTGCTTTTAAACATGTTACAAAACCACCTTGGTGAACACCATATAAAATTCATATAAGGTTTTTAATGATATCAACCCACAAAGATGTATTGGTTTTATTAAGCAGTTTTATATATATAACTAAGGTAAAAACCCATATTGGTTTTAATTTTGGGTGCCTTGTGGCTACCTCCACACCCACGGTGCATGCCACGGTGGGCAATCACCAAGTCAATCATGTCCAAATTGATGGCGGAAGTGCTGTCAATCTCATTATTGATAAGCTCTGGAAGCAATTAGGCATCAAACAACTTTACCGTGCCCCTTATGACATCAAGTTGGCTAATGGTCATATCACGCGCCCTCAAGGCGTCACACCCCTTCTTCACATCAATATAGGCGAACTCCGATTCCCTATCGAATTTGGTGTTTGGAAAGCCGGCGAAGATCCCCGTGATTGTGAAATGTTGGTCGGCAGACCTTTTCTCCGTCGGGCAAAAAGTATTCATTCTTGGGCCCCACGGACCAGCTTCGTCATTCTGAGATGGTCATCTCAATGCTACCATGGATTTGGACACCGGCAAGATCATCTCTATTGAACATGTCGAACCTTCTCTCTCAGACACCGATTCTGAAGAAGCCCAGAATATCTATCATGTTCTGGCTCCACTTGCGAGTCTGCCTCTTTCATCCTACCCTAAATATGCTGATCCTTGGGGTGAGATGACTTTGGATCGGGGACTTAGCTGGCGGGCTTGTTGCTTTCGACCCTTACACGGCTCCTTGCAATCGCATCCAAAGGCTTGACCATTTTTCCGACACTGTACTTCCTCCAGACACGGTGGACGTCCATGCCGTCATGAAGCAACCACTGCTAGATGACGCTCAACAACCGCTTTTCTTCACAACACAAAATGCAGCTCATCCCATCATGTTTCAACCTCCTGCTCACATTGTTCAAGACACGGAAGTTGTTCCCCACATTCAGACTTCGGAGGTGGAGATTGTGGACGTTGGCAACAATCAGCCCGTCCGCCTTGCTGCAAATCTCCCGACCACCTATCGCCAAGACCCTCCACGCTGTTCAAAAGATTCAAACACATTTTTGCCTGGAGTTATAAAGATCTTCGGAGTATCAACAAAGACTTGGGGGAACTCACCATTCCTACCAAACCAGACGCACGTCTTGTTTAGCAAACGATCCATCGCTGAACCCCAATTACGGTGGAGGTGTCAAGGCGAAATTGATAAACTCCTAGTCACGGCTTGATTTATGAGGTCAAACATTCTCAATGGGTGAGCCCCATCGTCATTGCTCTCAAACACAACGGTAAGATCCGTGTCTGCATGGACTATCGCAAACTCAATCAGGCCACGGAGCATGATCACTTCCCGCTTCCCTTCACAGACAAGGTTCTGGAAGAGGTTGCTGGTCATGAAATGTACTCCTTCATGGATGGTTTTTCCGGCTACAATCAAATTTCAATCAAACGTTAGATTACCAGTATGTTATCGTCCAGGCATGGGCTCGCTACAAGGTAGTGAGGGCAGTACGGGAGAGTATTCGCTACTCTATCCTGTACCCTTTCACGCAGCCCTAGGCCTGATCCCCACAGCCTTTTCATGGCTAAGTGTGTGTTGGTTAAAATTGTCCAATGTATAATCTTAAGTTTTGTATTGTGCAGCCTCAAGTTTTTTTTGTTAAAACGACCCTCCAATGTAATTGTCACTTTGGCTTTTTAATAAAGTTACTTTCCTTCATTCTCTTGTATTGTCCTTATTGTTATTTCGTGGTACTATTTAAAATGACCTTCATTGTGACACTTGGTATCACATTACTTCCGCTTATACCTTCTTATGGTCAATATAGACGGTGTACATAATGCTTCTTGGCACACCCCCTCGGATGCGGGCAGATTGACACCCGAGCAAGAGCTCTTGTTGATAAAGAGACAATTGGTAGAGCTGCAGACCTATGTGTTGAACACAAATCCTCCGCCGTTATACCGGAAATTGGACCCGAAGTTACCGCCACCACCGCCAAGTCCACCAACCGAAAGCAGCCACCCCCCACTTAGAGGCAAAGACCCGTGGTTGCATAAAAGAGACACCATACCAAGCGTCAAAGAAGCTCTTCTAGTGAAAGTGGACCAACACCTTTGAATCTTCACAATCCTCTGGGTCGTCAGGTCACCATGCTAGGAAAGATAAGGAGTATCACTTAAAGGCGGTGGACCGCGAATTACCAAGATATGGAAAAAACAGAAATTGGCTCGGTTTTTGGAAAATCCGGGGAGGCTTGAATGCAGGAGTCTTGGTTAGACGAGATGAAGGATTTTGGGAAATCCTATGGGATGACCAAAAGGATCTCTTTGGGAAGGTTGCCACCACCAACCTTCACAGTGCAGCTAGAATTTGGTGGAAAGGCTATGCTAGGGGCCAAACATCTAGGCGGGGAGCGGATGCAAGTTTAAAAAGTTTGCCAAGGCTTTTAAGTCGCATTATGTGCCCACGCGGCGCACAAGTGCCAACAAATCTGGAGACTTTTTTGGGTTGGAGCTGAAGGGTATGTCGAGTTCAAGCCTATCTGGATGAATTCATGCGCTTGATTTTGTATGTGCAGGTATGAATGAGAAGAGGGCAGTGGAGGGTTATATTGAATAAACTAATGGTTAAGGCCATAGACCCAAAATCAGTTGCAGAGGCAGAGGCTAAAGCCTTGAGTCACCGAGGAGGCACCAAAGAACCCAGATTGCCGGCGTCCTACCTCCTATTCGCGGACCGCGCCCTTATGGGACCGTATAAACCTCGTTCTCCAAGTCCTCGGCCCTCTCGTGAGAACTCTTACGGTCGCCAGGAAAAGAAAGTCACCTTCAACATGCCCGACAAACCGAACAATGTCGGTAACTCAGTTCATAACCTCTTACAGTCTATTCCCAAAGAGGCGAGAGAGCTCTCTGCAAAGAGAAGGCATGTTCTTCTGTGCCCTTATGTCACACTGGTGCCCGGTGGCCATGGCCGACCTTGATTGGGACGATCTCGAGTCTACACCACTGTCGACGAGGAGGCTCCGAAGTATATTCACGGTGCATCCCATATCTTTGCGACCATTGAGCCGGCAATCTTTGAAAGTCACCTGCCCAATTTATTTCCACTATAGGTCAAGTAGACAAGAAGCCTTTCATAATTCTTATGGATACGGGAAGTACACATAATTTTGCTTCTCCTATAATGGCCAGTGTTTGCAACTTGAGACTTTGAGATCCCGATCGAAACCTGTGACTTTAGCCGATTGGTAAGATCGGACATACAAGCGGTAGTCGCATTAACCTCAAAATGCGGCTACCAGCGCCCGGTGGCATTGGGTGCCGAGTTAATGGATATTGGTAAATATGATCCGATTGTTGGCATGGAATTCTTGGCATCCGCAAAGGCCAATATAGACCGCTAAAAAACGGGGAGGTTACCTTCAACGCAGACTAATGGAGCCAGCGTAACTATAAAAGGTGATCCATTAAACCCTATTATCAAATCTATGTCCATCGAGGCGGTTAAATAAGGCTATACGCAAGGATAAGCTACTTTGCGTCATCAGACTCGCATCCATTGAGTCAGAGCTAAACCGAAGCAAATAGTTGATGCGTTGCCGAGAGCATTGCTAATCTTCTCAGGGAATTTAGCGATCTCTTCCCAGACGAGATCCAGAAACTTCCTCCATTCAGAGGGGTAGAATGTGAGATAGCTTTGAAATCAGGTACTAAGCCTACCAGTAAGGCCCCGTACCGTATGAGTCCCCCCTGAGTTGGCAGAGCTTAAGAAGCAACTTCGGGAGTTACTAAACCTAGGCTTCATTAGGCCTAGTGTTTTTTTTGCGCCCTATCCTTTTCGTTAAGAAGAAGGATGGCTCCTTGAGGATGTGTATTGATTATCGGCAGCTCAATAAGCATACGATCAAGAATCGCTATGCTTTACCTAGAGCAGACGATCTTATGGACCAGTTGCAAGGGGCCAAGTACTTCTCAAAGATTGACTTACGCTCCGGATATCACCAGATAAGAATTAAAGAAGAGGGCATCCATGAGTGCGCTGCCGCGACTAGATATGGGCATTATGAGTTTACCGTTATGCCCTTTGGATTAACTAATGCCCCGCAACTTTTATGCGGTTAATGAATGATATCTTCCGACAATACTTGGATGATTTTGTTGTTATTTTCTTTGACGACATTCTCAACTATAGTAAGACCACGGAGGAGCATGAGAAACATCTTGGTTGGTCCCTCTGAAGCAAAAAGACGCCACCGACTCTTTGCCAAGTTCTCTAAGTGCAAGTTTGCCACTCCCAAGGTGGATTATTTAGGCCATGTCATTTTGAGGAATTTACTCAGACCCGGCAAAAATAGAAGCGATCAAGGATTGGCCCATTCAGGTAATGTTTTGGAGGTCCGAGGGTGAAAGCATGTTGGGGCCTACATAAAAAAATTACCAAAAGGTACTTTTCGTGGTACATGTGCAAGTACATAATTGTATTTTAAAGTACCTAGACTACAAGATTGACTAAAAGAAATTGTGTTATGTTCAAGAGTAGTAGTACTTACATGTTGTAAGGTACTTTGTAATGTCAAGAAGATGTTAAGAACTCAAATATATCATCGTCTTTGACTACCCAGAGTATTTTCCAGGTAGTTTCCAAAACATGTAGGCCCTAACATGCTCTTACCCCCGAAGTTTTTTGGGATTAGCAGGATATTACCGTAAGTTTGTTAAGGATTTCGCAAAGATTGCAGCACCTCTTACCGATCTTACGAAGCATGAGAAAGTGAAGGATTGGATTGAGCATTGGAAAGCAAAGGTCCAGCGAAGTTTCCAGAAGCTTAAGGATGCTTTGACCTCTGCACCAGTCCTCACCTTGCCAGACCCGGACAAGGATAAACTAGTAGCAACAGATGCCAGTAAGATTGCTACCGGTGGAGTCCTAATGCAGGAGGGGAGGGTTATTGCCTATGATTCAAAGAAAATGAATGAGACTGAACAACGATACCTTACCCATGATCAGGAGTTGTTGGCCGTTGTCCGCGCTCTGCGTATATGGAGACACTACCTTCTTGGTAGAAGATTTCAGCTTTATATGGACCATCAGAATCTCCGTTATCTATCAACCCAGCCGAATCTCAACCTCCGTCAGAGAAGATGGATGGAATTTATAGAGGAGTATGATTTTGAAATTATGTATAAAAGCTAGGGAAAACACAATGTGGTTCTTGAATGCGTTGTCACGCCATCCCTTGGTAACCCGAACCCATTGTAATGCAATTTCCACACTCACTAGTGAGTTCGGAAAACAGATAGAGCAGACCTTGGCCACAGATCCAGAATTTCGTGAAGTGTGGGATAGTTTGGCTAAGGAGGCACGCACAGATAAAGAACGTGAGGCTTTCCGTTCGTATAAGAAAGAGGGCAATTTGTTATATTACAAAGATAAGTTGTGTGTACATGAGACTTCAGGAGTACGTAAGCTTATTCTCCATGATACACACAACAGCCCTATAGCTGGACATGCAGGTTTCATGAAGACCTACTTTAAGATCCGCTCCGGTTATTTTTGCCGTAGTATGAAGAAGGACATTGCCAGGTATTTAGCGATTGTCGGTGTGTCAACAAACCAAAGGTCGAGCAATTAAGGATTCAGGAGAATTGCAACCTCTGGATGTGCCCAATGCCAAATGGGAAGTGATAACCATGGATTTCATTGTGGGCCTTCCACGTACTCTCCGTGGATATGATGCATTGATGGTAGTGGTCGACAAATTGTCGAAAATGGCTCATTTCTTGCCATGTCGTACCACGGATACGAGCCGATATACCGCTTTCTTTGTTTACAAAGGAGATCTTGATTGCATGGAATGCCACGAGTTATCGTATCCGACGAGGATCCCAAATCGGTAAGTGCATTCTGGAAAGATTTCTTTGCCACCATCCAAACCAAGCTTGCTATGAGTACGGCATATTATCCTCAGACGGATGGTCAGACAGAGCGTACCAATCGCATTATAGAGGATATGCTACGAAGTTATGTGTGGAGTAAGCAATCACAATGGGCTGACTATATTTATTTCGTCGAAAGTGTAATAGCATGAAACAGGAGTCTTCTAAAATGTCTCCCTTCATTATAAATTATGGTTATCAATGCCTTACTCCCGACAGATGGCATAATCCCGTTTCTAAAGTGGAAGTTTCTCAACAACTCCTCTTGGAAATGCAAGCTTTGGTTGAAGAAGTTCGTGGCTACTTATTGGCTGCACGCAGTCGTCAGAAGAGTGTTGCGGATAAGCGCAGGACCCCACGAGTCTTCCAGGTGGGCGAATCAGTTTGGCTCAAGATTAAGGTTAAACAAGCCAAGCTTAAGATTGGTAACTGCAAGAAGCTGGCACCCAAATGGGCTGGGCCGTTCAAGATCATTGAACGTATTGGAGAACAGGCATATCGCTTGGATTTGCCACCCGCTTGAAGATCCACAAGGTCTTTCCGTGAGCCTTCAAGCAACATACCCCGGATCGGAGGAGATCTTGGATACACCCACCCTCCTTGAAATGACAGAAGAGCATTTAGATATAGTGCCTGAAGCTCTTCTTGATCGAGCTTATAAGCAGACCAGAAGGACTCAAATGCTGCAATACTTAGTCAAGTGGAAGCACTTACCAGTTGAGGATGCTACGTGGGTGATGAAGATAGACCTTGAGAAGCACTATCCAGACTTCATGCGGGAATCTCGTGGGCGCACCATCAACGATGCTATCAACCCGCACCGGTGGTAAGCTTGAAGGCTTCATTTAGAATCATCAATGAGGGGTAGATGCATCGTGGTTAACAATAGTTACCGATGATGAGATCACCTTTGTGTTCTCTAGGACGTGGTGTATTGTCAATGTTGGCATGACCGGGAATTGCTAGGAAAGCATGTAGTTCATAGGCCGCGTTCATCTCGGCTATAATGGGAACTTGGCCATTCCTTACGCAAGCAATGAATTGTGAACCATAGGCATGATAGGTTCCCTTGTAGATAGGTTTTCCTTTTATTTCTTATAGGGGGTAGTCCCTTCAACCACAACCTACTTATATTATCTATATATACTGATGTATTGACATGTGCGGGCCCGTGTGGCAAAGACGTGACTTGTCCATGTATAGAGGGTTCTTGATGGCCTTCTCGGGTTTTCTCTTGCCTACATGTGTTACCTTTTTCTCACTGCAATCTTTGATACTGGACTTCGGTCCTTGAACCTTTGTCTTATTATAATCATGTGAAATGCACCTTGGTGCTTAAACTCTTATATGCTTTTAACTTTAATGTTATTACCTTCGGAAATAAGGAATTACCTTCCTTTCTTATGTATAATTTCTTATATTTCAGTTTCTTCGAGTATGCACCACTTGTTTAGCTACCCCAATGCTGAGGACAGCATTATTTCTAAGGGGGGAAGAATGTGACGTTCCACGTATTTATACGATATATATATAAATATACTGACACGTCACACAGTAAAGATACGCCACCATGGGGTATTTTAACCTAGGGGGTTGACCTAAAAGGGATTAATTTAGCTATGCTAAATTAGTAAAGGGGTCATTAAAGGTTAATTACCTATAATTAAGGAAGCATTATATAATTAACTCAATTAAGTTAATTAAGTTAGGATAATTGATTAATTAGGAAGGTGCCACCTGGCCAAATTCGATTGGCCAGTAGGAGAATGCTAACTTGGGGCATCAAATTGGATCCCTATCCCATTTGGATCCCCAAATCAAACCAAGAGGAGAAGCTGCTGAGCGCCCAAGTTGCTTGAGGATGGAGATGCCACATGATAATGGATCTAGCAGAAATTCGGGTTAGTGGATAGACTAGCTTGATATCTCTAGGGCTAGCGCTTCGGTCAGTCTTCTCTGGTTGTTTTTGTTTAGGATTAACCCTTCTTTGATACTTAGGATGCTACTTATGTTAGGAGGTGGACCAATAAGCTGGAGAAGCAAAAAACAATCCTCAGTAGCACTTTCTACAGCTGAAGCAGAGTATTCAACATCAACCTTAGCAGCAAAAGAGATTGTTTGGACCAGAAGGATGCTGGATGAGTTGAGAATAAAGCAAAAGGTACAAACTATACTTTACAGTGACAGTAAGAGTTGCATTGCCATGGCTAAAAACCCTGTTATGCATGAGAGAACAAAACATATTGAAATGAAAATGCATTTCATTAGAGACATGGTTAACAAAAATATTATTGAGCTTGAGCATATCAAATCTGAAGAACAACTGGCTGACATTCTAACCAAGGTGCTGAGCAGTAACAGGTTCAACATGCTGACAGAAAGAATAAGCTGCAGGGAAAAATGCAAGGAAAAGGGTCGAAATAATTGCTGACTGCTACTTGTTATTATTGGTTGAGTAAGTGTGCAAATGATGAAGATCTTGACTGCACAAACATTGAAGTTTACATAGTCTGACTATGAGAAGCAGTGGCAGTAGGCAGACTGTATTAAGATCTTGACTGCACAAACATTCAAGTTCACATAGTCTGCTTATGAGAAGCAGTGGCAGTAGGCAGACTGTATTGACCATAGTGGGAGATAGGTTGATTGTTGAATTAATCTAAAATGCAGGAGCTAAACTATGGTGTGAACAGTAACAGGATCTATGTAAAATTATGAGGTGAAAGGGGAATGTTAGGAAATGAATGCTTTCCTAAGTTCACCTCATAATAGGAGGCAACTGCAGAACAAATGTGTTTACTTAAACATAATGTTGGTGTGCTCACAGAACATGTTGAGTTATAATGACGAGTTTACTGAACATGCAGAATTGTTATGGTGATGAACAGTTTACATGCATTGAGCAGATTAAGTACCAAAGATACAAGGTCTAGGGGAAAGAATCTGGTGAAGAGTTTTCACTATGCATTTTTGGAACTAAAGCCTAGTGCTGAGATTTGGAACCTTGGTACTAAGGTTCATGGGTTCTAGGTTAATGGTTGAGACGTTATATTAATGTCATATATTGTTAAGGTTTTAACCATTGACGATTTTATGCCGAAGACCTAGTCAAGGTTGAAATAGAAAGCTTATCCTGGAGGGAAAAGCTTAGATCTATTTTTGTAAATACAGGACGGTCGAATGAAGTTGCAGAGCGGATCGGTAGTCTCCATGACCGCCGGATCCCTGTAAATAAAACCAAATAGAATGATTGAATAACTAAGCTCGATTCACTGAAGAATATTGGCAGAGTTCGTAAGGTAAATTTGCTTATATTTGTTTAACGAAATATTTGCAATATGAGATCATTTGAATGACCTTTGAAGACCATTGGTAAGTGAATAGTGTTTTCTTATGGTTGTATATTTCCATATAACACAATCATGAATGGAAGATATAATGAAGGGGAAGTGTATTTAAATCATAATCTATGGAGTACTTTGGGATTTATATTATGATCTACATTCTATCTAGGAGTAAATAATCTAACAACTTCCACTTAGGTAGCTAAAAACATAACCTATCTCGAATAGAGGTATGTTTCACCACTTGTGTTAGCATAGCTTCACATATAGCTTTAGAGTACTTAGCTCCTTCCAAGCTCAGAATGCCAACAAAATGGTGGGCCAATCCTCCATCTCAAGAAACTCAATTACTATGTCTGAAGAAACTTGCTTCTCTTTGGCTTCTCTAACTCAAAAAAGTCATGCATGTAGGACAATGTTTTCTTTATTCTTTTATAATATGTTACATGTAACTAAATACTGCATGTACGTATCCATATTTGAAATAAGCCTTTAATAAGCTGGTCGTGCATGAAAAGCAACTCCACTTTGAGCAGGATTTTGTGAATAAGAATCACAAGCCAGTCAAAGGTTATGCATCAGAGAGAACTTCTCTCAAACGGAGGTTATCTTGGCTTTGTAGGTCAATAATTTAGAAATGTTGCCCTCATTCTGATATGTTTTATGTATTTTGCAATGACTATAGTAGATGTTTGGAAATTAGAACATGGATGTAATAGGGAGACATCCACTAGAATTGATATTTCAAGGAATTTGGGAATGCAGATGGAGTGGTCATGTTGTGAATTCGCCTGGGGCTCCAGTTCATTCTCAGACAACGTCGACTTTAAGAGGCAAGCATTTTGTTGCTATGCTTTTGTTCTGACTTCTCTATTTTGTATTTTTTGCTTTCATATATAGGTATTGTTATGAACTTTAAGAATCTCAGTATTCCATAAATGTACATATGAAGTCTGAATTTTAAACATGAAAATATCCAGGCATGTTAAAAGGGATTTTCTGTTACGTCATGTCAGGAACATGCAAGTATATATCACCATCCAATCTCCTAATATTTTTAAAAGAAAACAATGCTTTCTTACTTTAAAATATGCACTCTTGATACATTCGTGATGATCTTCCTCATTACAAACGTTTGTTCTTCCTTTATAGGTACCAGGCTTTTGTCCAGTACAAAGCCTTCATCCAGCTCTTACTTCAGCATTTGAGACATGCATAGTCTGTTTTAATGGTTCAGGCACAAGGGGGATTTCAGGAAATCAAAATAGCTCAAGGTTTAAGTAGATCAACATGCACCTCATCATGTTTGTAAGTCATTGCCCTCTCCTGTAATTTTCCTATTGTGGCTCAACAACCCAAGACCAGGGCTTTTGTTGTGTTACATCATGACAAACATATTATTTTTGCTATCCATTATAGATCAACCAAGCTTTGGTGCGATGAAGATGTCAGATCAGCATGTAATGCATTTGCATCACTGGATCTATGTAAACCTCATCCTGAACAAGCAATCTGATTTCTATTTCTTTGGCTTTATGACATTTTGTTCTTCTTTCATGGATGTTTTTCCTTAGGAATCTTTCACTACTTTTATAGTTTACCTCACCTCATGGGTTCTCCATTTTGTCTCAAAATTGTTGGACCTTAGCTTGAATATTTTCCAGCTGCAAGCAAGGATATAAGCTCGATGATCCTATCAGGGGCTTCTACAAGTTTCTAAAGAGCTTGCCTAATTTTTTGCTGAACTTCAAGGCAAACATATTAGATGGCACCAGACTCATTGCCTCCATTCGCCAGGACAGGCTCTGTCAATGCTGCCAAATGGGAGTCATTGAGGATGAATCTCATACCCTTCAAAGTTGCCCAGCATATGTTCAAATTCGGACGCCGCTTATCTTTGAGTTGGTCGGCACGCCAGCCATTACATGTGACATTGAGCACAAAGATCCCGCGGTCTTTGGGATCATACCTTGAGGAGGTTATGGACATGCGAGATCGCCCTATGTCCTCGGGCACACACTTGATATGTATATATACATTGATGTATACTTGTATAGTTTGATGACATTCTTATTACGCCACGGTTTTCCCTCGAAAACCCTTGGTGGGGGTTTTTAACCCGATAAGTTAAGTTTGTCGCTCATCCTCAATGGGTCCCATAGGCCGATTGGCCTCGATGGACGATAAAAATCATTCTCATTCTCATTCTCATTCTTCTTTTATTGTTCCTAAATTCCTCCTGGCCATAGTCCTACTGAATGTTGATGTAAGCATTATGTTGACAAATTTTACATTCTAGATCATGAAAAGGGATTTGCTTGGTTGTGTCTAACTCTCTACTTACATAGCCCGACAAATTTTGCATGTTTTGTTTTTGCTGCCATCAAATGTACTACAAAACAAGGAATGCATGAAATTAAGATCATAAAGAATGGTGCCTTTTGGAACTCTCAAGCTGGTGCATATGGATTCTGACCCCGACATTCGACCATTGATCACATCTTCACACTCAGGGCCACGGTGAAGGCAGCGAGGAACCGTCGGGAGGACTGTCTTTTCTTTTTTGTGGACTTTGCAAAAGCTTTTCGACGACGGTATCCGGGAAAAGTTGTGGGTGAGATTGCACCATCCAGGGCTCCACCTGGATCTGCGAGCGCAATGTCTGGTGTGACGAGATGCACGGCCGCATGCTGTAGGAAGGGCAGTCATTTGTCGTGACATTGGAGTTAGGGCAAGGTTGTCCTCTCTCCCACACTCTTTGGACTTTACATTGACGGTTGGAAGCCCGGCTTCTTTGCCAATGGGGGGCGGTATCTGACTCTTGCACCGAGTCATCCCGGCTCATCTATGCGGATGATGTGGACCTCTTGGCCCATACACGGAGGGCATGCAGCACACCTAGATGCAGACACATTTTGCCGTGCCACGTACATGCGGTCAACTTTGCCAAGACTAAGGTGGTCCTCATATCCTCCTCATCGCCATCCAAAGACCTCCTGGGCCACTTATCAAGGATGGTAGAGGTCACATCCATCTACAAGTACAGGGGGAATTTCCGCCCTCAATGTATTGGGATGCATCCATTCGCCGAAAGTGACAAGAGGTTGGAAGGCGTTATGCATAATGCAAAACAATAGTCCGGCGTAGAAGCCGATGACTAGGGCCACCGGTCCACATTTGTTCCGCACCATCGGTGGAGCAGTTCTTTCAGATGGGGTCCCAGGTGTGGAGCCCGGTGGTGTCTTTGGCGACTTGGAACGACTTGGAGCAGGTCCGTGAAGGCATTTTTGACGCGGGGCACTTGGGGTCAAGCCCTCGCCCATACTCGGATCTTGTTGCGGAGACAGATTCATGCCCCCGCAAAGATGCGACCTCGATAGATACACATTGTTTATTTCCGGAAGGTGGCGGCAAAGATGGGCGATGCTCGGCTCCCCGCACTTGGCTTTACGCCAGGGCTGCATGAGTCCCAAGAACGACTTAGGGCTTGTTGGAAGGACAAGAGAGCCCGGTGTGGTCGCTACCGAACGAGAGGCACATAGGTGCATCCAGTGCACATGACGGCCGGAATAGGGCCGAGGGGTACTTGGACTTGTTTCCGTGTGGAAGCCACGGGACCACAATGCTGGAACAGTAAAGATGGCACACTACAAACAACACATAAACCCCACCGGTTCGAGGCCCACGCTCTACTGCTTCTCAGTTGCCCATGAAGAAGCGAAGATCATCGGTAGGTTCATTCGAGGGGCCCACCATCTTCGGCTTGAGACGGTCGGTGGATTGAGAGCCGCGCCAGGACAGGCTTTGTCGGTGTTGCCCGGGGTTGTTGGACGATGAAAGCCATGCCTTCGGTATCCGACCTATAGTCGGATCGGGCTCGCTACACCCTCTTGGTGCGACCTAGTTACGCCCACCCAGACGAGCTACTCAAGTCGCCGTCGATTCGATCCTTGGCTCCTACCTCCGGGGAGGTTTTGGATCTGGACGGACTCACCTCGTCCCCGCATGTCTACCGAGGTGCGGAAATTCATATGTATATGTATATTTGTTGTTGCCCGTTGAGCTTGTTGTTTTGACGATTTTTCCCTCGTAAAGGGATTTTTTAATCAGAGTAGCAACGACTTCTTGCACCCGTAATTTGGGTTCCATAGGCCGATGGGCCTCCGCGGACGATAAAAGAACCTTCCTTCCTTAAGTCACAAAATGTTACTTTCAATTGTGGAATTTAAAACCCAAGTCTTAGTATGGAAGGACTAGGCCAGCATGATACAAGCATTACAATAATGTGTATTCAATCGAGATACATTTAGCTGTTGTGATAAATTCCTCCAATTTAATAAAGATTACCTTAGTATCAAAAACAAGCTTTTAATGTTGTGAGAAATTCTACGAATTATATGAGAGATTACCTTAGTTATGAAACGTGCGGAAAAGCTGCCGATAACCAAACATATGATTAGATAAATACAAAAATAAACTTTAGAATAGAATAGAATAGAATATGATTTTATCGCCCACTTGAGACCAACCGCCTATGGGACCCAAGTACAAAGAGAGAGCAAACAGCGACATTACTACGGGATTAAAAACCCGCCACCAAGGGTTTTGAGGAAAACCTTAGTAGCAATAAGGATCTTTGACATCTATACCTGATTATATACATAATCACAAGTACAACCGAGGTTAATGCCGGACGGGGGCATAAGCGAAGTCGTATCTATTACCTCCAGGAGGTACGATCCCAACAAGCCTACAGAGGCCGTGCTCGAAGAACTTCGTGCAAGGCCTGGGGATGGGGCACAACTATCTGAGCATCCGGGATATGCTTTCGTCTACGGACAGCCCCCCCGGAGGCGTGGACTTTCATCCTCAATGGCACCCCGCTGACAAAGACTCACTCGCCCTCACGCTGGCTCGAATCCATCTCCCCCGTCTCAACGCGGAGGTGGTGTGCACTGTCTTGAATGGGAAGCAATCACCCCGCTTTTTCATGGGTAGATGGGTGCAGGTAGTGGTGTGGGCCCCTCGTGAGCATGGGATTGACCATTACGCTGTCGATAATTTGCCACCTTGACATGTGACAGGCCTCTGTGATCCCAAAGCTTGGCCATGAAGCAAGCATCAAATCGCTTGCTTCAAGGCGTAGCGTTCCTTGGTGTATGCACCGGGTCCACATCCGTGTGCCCGCACATTCCATAGCGAGAACCACCGGGCTTGCTTGTCTTTCCAAAGAAGCTTTGAGTCATCTGCTTGGACCCATCGCCCATCGCCAAAGCAAGGTTGGGCGGGCTTCATCCATAGCCACAACCTTCGGAAGTAAATAATGTGGCGTTCAGTAGCGACCCTCTGTAATGGAAGGAAGCCTGTAGAGACATATGGTATTTGTGTCAACTTATGATTAAATAAATACAAAAATAAACTTTAGAGACATATGGTCTTTGTGTCAACTTACGCGCATGTTTTCTTTTAGAAACTAAATATCTTGCAACCTTAATATAATAAATCAACTACGAGTTTAATTATAGAGATTGATCATAGCAAGATCACATGAGAGTCGTATTCGCATCTTTGTGTATGTCATATGAGTTTCATCATATAGCTTTGTTTTTGCTACCATACCCACACTACAATGTGCCATCTACTCTATAGACAATGAGAAAGTCAATTCGTATAGTTGCACTTCAAACCATCTCTCATCAAGATTCCTAGGCGCATCAATCTCTAAGATTGGTTCATTTATCTAGCCTCTTATCGAGCACATCCAATGATATTGACATGATAGTTTGTTTGATAAGATAAGACAAGATGAGATAAAGGGTTGGAAAGCTCAATAATATTGGAGGCAACGATTAATATCATAACAAATACTAGAGGTGCTCAATGTTAATAAGGGCTATTTGAGCATGAGTTGGTTTAGTTTGAAATAAATTGGCCAAGAGAATCTACAATTTTGCAAGCATTATCGTCAACTAGCTCATTATTGCTTCACCTTCCATGTCAATTTCCCATACATCATGTACTCATCCTGCATAGTTGTTCAATACAACGGATATCATCTTTTAACGTCCCCAAACATGTATTCCTGCATTTTAAAGTAAAATAAACCTCATTGTATAGCTCAAACATTAGAGAGATCGAACAATGAAGAGCAACCTCAATCCCAAAAAAATATGATTGTGTAGTTGGGTGTAGTAGACATATCTTGCTACAAAAAACAACAAGTAAGCCAAATTCTAGGATCTTTTTTTTTTTTTCATTCATATGCCCTTCCAAACTTTGCAAATGGGACACAACGGCAATCCATTTCTACTTTGCCATCTTCAATTTGTCCACAATCGAATCAAAATAAAATTTCAAGTAGTGTTAAATGCTGCTATCTCCCTCCAAACTAAAGAGTGCCATTCACAACTTCAACTATAACTATTGTTACTTTCAGATATCAACACAAATTCCTATAGGTTGATAAAGCCATGCAATACCTCGCAATATAAACAAAGACAACGTACTATCACAAGGTCAAATTCATAATTTTAGGCACAATGGCTTTTTATCTCTATGATTGAATATCAAAGAGTGATTGGCCAACATTGTCGGGTATTTTGGCCAACAATGAAACAACCACGTCTTTAAATTGTTCTTAAAGCCTGGCAACAATGGGCACCATAACTAGTGCTTTGTTAATGTAACTTTTCTTTCCCCAACGGGTACAAAATCTACCCTGCCCTCTCATATTACTTTCTTCCATCAAACTTCTCCAATCCTTTTATTCTTTGCCCCAAGCCCGCATTTTTGGTAGTCTTTTTTTAGCGGCCAGCTGCTGAAGCTGTTGGCATAGCTTCCGACCAACCCAGCCCCAAACCATACAACCAATTTTTATATTCGTCATCTTGCAATTTGGGCTCTCATTTCCTTCTCCGATTTTTTTATTATTGATCTTCTCTGACTGCCCATTACTTTGAGTTCCCTAAAACTGGAGGCGAGTCTTGCATACAAAAAAGCTTTAAAAATAGGTTGAGCTCATGCGTTTTGGCCACCAGAATCTAAAAAGGAATGCAACCATTTGTCTTGATGTGCAGAAAAGTAAAAAGAATGATTGTTTTTGACCATTTGATGCGAAAAGCTCAGCAAAAAGGGATTTTTATTTGTGGAGTGGAGCTGGGACAACACCATCACCAGACTATCTGTAAGGTGAAAGGCGCTTATCTATCAAGCTTTTGGATACCAACATCGGAGTTATGCTGTTTGGATCACTTGGAAGCATAACTCACCCTTTAATAACAACTTGTCTTAAGTGTAGTTGCATCTTCGGAGCAAGTCAAGCTTAGCAGCAGGCAAAGCTGCGACCATGTTCATAAGATTGGTAGATGCCACTCCGGTAGATGCTACTCTGACCCGCGACAATGTTTGACAGCTTGGTGAGCACTCAGGCTAACGTATCTCCCTTCGACATAGATTTCTTCCTAAAAAAAGTTTTAAACGCTCAAATGCCTTATCACAAAATCTAGGCTTCTTCCTCCTCAAAGCCGCCCTCTGCCGCTCGGCTCTCTGCCTAAGCCGCCCTCTGCCCCTCCGCTCCTATGCCTATGATACCGTTGCCCTTGTCAAAAAAGAAGGGAGCAACCATTCTTATTCACGCCCAAAAAGGGCTCCAATTTTTTTTTTATTTTTTTTAACCATTCAAAAGGAAAGCCATCTAAAAACCCAAAAAAGAAACATGACCTATAAATGACATTAAGCTCCTCAAACATGGCAAGATATATGATTTTCTATACAATACATCACCGAAATCATAGTCCCAACCATTGCTAGAAGCTCCTCCCACAATACTAAACTCAAACATTGGAAGTTTATTTACGTGTCATCATTTGAAGAGGGAATAATAGAATAGAATCTAGCTAATCTAAACGGAATTTGGGCACGAATTTTTATATTTTATTTACGAGATAAGTAAAAAGAAAGGGGGAAAATGAAGACTAGGGCAAAGCACAAGTCAAGTCTTAAATCAATTTTCCTCCTCGGTTTGCAATTTTCCTCGTTGTGCTGCTTCGGCGACGACGGAGGCGGATTTGATCGAGCCATGCCCTGCCGTGGCCTTCCGAAAAAACAGCCAGTAGCGGCTTCCAAGGGTCTCCCTCTAACCCTTTTTTCGTTTGTTTTTCTTCTCGGTTTGTGTTTTAGGGTATCATATTCTGTCCATTAGTTTCTCGAGGTTTTTTGTATTTTGTTTCGCAATTACCTTTATATGCTATTGGACTCTGGTATGTTAGCACTTTGAATGAACAAGCTGCCACTTTTGCAGGTGGATTTACATAGCCGATGTTGTTTATCTGCCGTTAGTTGGGGTTTATGTGTAAGCGTTCAGGTGTGTTTAAAGTTGCTATTATTGCAGTTCCAGGTCTAAAGTAGATTTGATTTTTGTTCAGCTTGCACAAGATATATTGAAACTGTGGTTTCTGTTTGTTTTCAGCTAAACAGCACAACTGCGCTGTGATTTGTCCGAAGTCCATAGAAGTGGATAAAAGTAGTATAAAAGGGGTTTGAAGCTGAGATTTTCTGGTGCAGTATCAGAAATCTTTTGGACCTTTAGCCATGTCAGGTTTTGTTGATGCAAATCAGACACTAAATTCTGCTGAAACGCCTACCACGCATGGGAAACTGGAAGAACCAGACCACTCAAGCGCAAATTGGTATTTTACGAGGGACGAAATTGAGAACCACTCTCCGTCCAGGAAAGATGGCATAGATCTAAAGCGGGAAACATACTTTCGCAAGTCTTATTGTACATTTTTGCAGGATCTTGGCATGCGGCTTAAAGTGTAAGTCCTGGTGATGCTTTTTACTGCTTACATTAATTTGGATAAAGTATTAGGCCAATTATGCATGGAAACTGTCATAGCATATCAAATAGTTAGTCTGAAATGCTACATGTTTTCATATCAAGTTTAAATTTCTGATGGCAGACCCAATGTAGAATAGCTATTATAGTAAGAGGATTGCATGAGTAACTGCATTCCGTTGGTGATGATTAGCTGTTATAATTTTTTCACAAAACTTATCAGTGTTTGAAGATCTATGGAAGATGAAAGCATGCATTTAAAAGTACGATCTATTCTTTCAGATTTCTTGCCAGCAGAAAGAAACTTTGTATGAACGACTCGTTAGGAACTTTGTGAGATATAGAAGTTGGATGTAGTAGTGGGTTGGTCCTTACAGCATCATAAATATGCATCACATTTTATCATTAAGTTAAAAAAGATTCTAATAGTCTGGTATAGCTTTGTCTCTATGGGTTTAAATATCTGATATGTTTCTATCTTGAAGATCTGCTATTGTTATTGGTGGGCCTCCTTGTGTTCAGAAAGAAATGGCATCAATATTTTGTTCAGATCTTATTCCAATCTTTTTTTTTTCTAGGTTTGCTAAATTTTATTGCAGTCTTTTCATATTACGTAATTTCTGTGTGTAGTCCACAGGTCACTATTGCAACAGCAATTGTGTTTTCCCATCGGTTTTTTCTCAGACAGTCCCATGCGAGAAATGATAGATACGTGAGTATACTCTAGGGTTTCATGATTCCAATTTTATATACTAGCTAGAGACCCGTCTTCATTATTGTCCTTATTTTGTAGATGGTTGCCACTATCTGTATGTTTCTGGCGGGCAAGGTAGAAGAAACACCCAGACAACTAAAGGATGTTATACTTGTGTCGTATGAGATCCGCAACAAGAAAGATCCGGCTGCTTGTGAGAGAATCAAGTGGCAGAAGGTATTTCATGCCAAGTTTCATAACCTGTTGTCTATTCGATCTTATGGGTTGTATCATTTTGGTCTTTGCACCTGTTTAATCTAGATGGATTTCTGATCAGGGGGTTTATGATGCACAACGGGAGCTCGTTCTTGTTGGGGAACGCTTGGTGCTGACGACATTGGGCTTTGATCTGAATATTCATCATCCATACAAACCACTGGTTGCAGCTATCAAGAAGTTCAAAGTTGCCCAAAATGCTGCCCTAGCACAAGTGGCATGGAACTTTGTCAATGACGGGTAAGTAATTTGATTTGCACTGTAGGCAGTTCACTGCTTATTAGTGTATGTCCAGGCAAAGTAAAAGGAAGGAAGTTCTTTCCTTTAATTTGAGCACACTGGAATGAAGCAGTGTAAGGGGTGTGCAGGCTGCGCACATCGCTCTGCCTGCAATTTAAACCTCACCACATTGCTGCTGGTGCCATCTTCCTTGCGGCTAAGTTCCTGAAGGTGAAGCTGCCATCTGATGGGGAGAAGGTTTGGTGGCAAGAATTTGATGTGACACCCCGACAGCTGGAAGGTTTGCAGTTGAACATCTATGTTTGGTTTTGTAATTGTAAATGGACTATATTTTTCAGTATATTGTTCTAGATGTTTTTTTTGCCAATGGGCAAATTGTTACCAATTTCCTCCTTGTTTTGGCTTTCTTACCAATCACTTTTTATTGTTGCAGAAGTGAGCAATCAAATGTTGGAATTGTATGAACAGAATAGAGCTGGTCCGAGTTCACGGTCGAGTGACCCAAGTGCTAGTGCTGGTCCCAAAACTGAACCTGCAGCCTATGTTTCTCAACCAGCAGGAGCAGCCTTGCCCCCATCATCAAATGGAGTACACCAGGCTGCCCCTCATACGCCACAAGAAACAGTAGCCAATGACATTGATTCAGAAACAGTTCATGTTGAACAAAGTTCATTGAAGGAAGAGAGTCTTGAAAGACATAATCATATTGAGACTTATAATGAAGTGGATAATGAGACATCTAGGTTGCATATGAATAACGGCGAACAATTGCCACCAGAGGGGGAAGCATCTCCTGATGGCCATCTTCCTGTTCGCACAAATGAAGAAGATGGTGACATTGATGAATGTGAGTTGGCAGATGATGCGAATATGCACGACGAGGATTTGAGACCAAGGGAAGTCTCTGCAGTAAGTGAGACTCAGAATGATACATCCAATATTGAACCAGAGACCATTGACAAGGTAAAGCTGAAAGCAGCATTGGAGAAGCGAAAAAAATTTAAGAGTGAGAGGCCGGATTCCAAACCGCAGGTTGACTTCACGGATGAGGAAGAACTGCTTGAAAGGGAGCTTGAGCATGGAGTAGAAGCAGCAGCAGAGGCTGAGAAGGCTAAACATGAGCCAAGGATGTCCAATTCGTGGTCTTCATCTGATAATGATATTGACAATAGGCATGAAGATAGGCAGGGAGGGGAAGATAGACATGAGTTGACTGTGGACCGTGCAGAGGAAGGGGAATTGCCAACATCAGCTGGGCCAGAGCATGCCCGATCTCCAAGGAAGTCGTTTTCACCTGAAAAGAATTACAGTCCACCCCCAAAAAGAAGGGAGCATGGTGGTCGTGACCAGTATCATGGTCGCCGGGATTCTTCATATGACAAGTATCGTCATGGTCACAATCGTGGTGATTATCATCACTCCTCTCACCACTCATACAGGTCAGATGGTGATTGGGAACGGCATCGTCACAAAGACAGGAACTGGGCAGAACGAGATGCCAAGAGATCTCGTTACGAATGAGCTTTCTAAAATCCTATGGTTGGCACTTTGCTATGGGGTATCTTTATGACTGCTTGTTAAATGGATAACTTATATTGAATTTGCTCCTAAAGAATGCACCAATCCAATTTGTGATACATTCATAAAAGATTGGGTTGGTTCTTTTGGGATTGTTCTGTAAACCAAATTATTTATAAGTTCATCTTCGTTGCCCTGAAAAGTGAAGATTGTATGATGAAGCATCTCAATGCCCTGCACCTTGTGCTGGCGGGTAATTGGAAAATTAATGCAAAGATTGTATTACTTGGGCCAATTTGTGTAGCCTGATTTGCTTTGGCCGTTTGTTCGTTTTTTCCTCACTGGTCCTCGTTGGCTTCATCATACTTCTACAAGTTTGTAATGCATGGTAAGTTGTTTTGTTGGTATATTTGGTTGGAACAAATAGCTTGGCAAATCCATTATTAGGCAGGGTTTATTCAATGGCTTCTTGGTTTTTGACCATGCTTATGTTGTTATAGAGGCAGGACATAGCCGTTTGAAGAAAGGATGGTATTTTAAACAATGTAGCTGGTTCTAATTGTTCGGCAGTCCAAAGTAAGGAAGAAAGAAAAAGGCAAAAGAAAAGGCGCAAAACTCAGGAAATAGAGAAGTGAGCACTTGCTCATACTAATTATAGCTGTTTTTGAGTTGTAAAATGTTATCAGATATATCATCAGATCAGAAACAAAAAACCTTCGCTGAATAAAAGTGACTGTTACATCTTTGTACTGCTTGTAAATGCTAACAAGTCTGAAAGTAGTGATCTTAGACTACCATCAAGGTAACTAATGTTCCAGCAATGCAATCCACCAAAATGGTGGTCTCCAAGCTAGTTGTACACTTGGTAAATACTGTAGCGGCAGTCTGTAGTGACTGCATAACACCTAAAGCCGCATGGTTGTCCACTTCAATGGCCCTCAGAAATGGAGAGACCTAAATTGGCATTGTGCACTTCAATGACTACCAGTACTGTAGTCATGCATTTGAACATGCTTCTTAAAAGCGGTAGGACCACAATAACGAGGCTTTCCTATAACGTGGAAACAAGGGACGTTCAATTCTTGAATCCAGAATGCAAGTAAAGATCAGGCCAGAATGCAAGTAAATCAGCGGAATGCAGGGTAATCTTGCCAGAATGCAAGTAAACCAAGGATGCGCTTAGGAATGCAAGTAAAAGCAGAATCGAAGATGATGAACCGGGATTCTTGATTTGAAACTTGCCAAATGGCATGATCCGATTGGCGCAGGACAAGAATTGAGCGTGCTCGGTTTTACGTGCCTGTATTACAAATTGATCAGATGTGAGGAAATTATAACTTGTCGGTTTCCTTGAAGTTTTGAGAAGAGTAACCTTTAAGTTTTGAGAAGAGTAAGTTAAGAATTTACGGTGGTTTCCTTTAAGTTTTGAGAAGAGTAAGTTAGGAATTTACGGTGCTCATTTATGGGCGCATAACGAAAAAACGGTTAAGTGCTATTATGCGCTCTCGTCCAACCCTATGCTGCCATGTGGCCATTTTTAGCACACGTTTAGAAACGGTTTAGGTCTTTGTTTGCGCTCTCGTCAACCCTATGCCGCTTGGTGGCCATTTTGGCACACTTTTATTTCGTGAATCTGGTGACAAAATATTCAATCTTTTTATATCGGTTCCATTTGCCTATACCGGGGCATTAGGGCGGATTTGGGGTGAACGAAAATGGCCTCCTATCGGCCATTCCACGTCATATTTCCGCTCCTTTTTCCCATGCCACTTAGGATACCAAACTCTCATAATTCAGATTTGCTTGGAATATTCTTAGGAATAAGGGGATTGCATATTCATGGCGCCATATGTATTTAATTACGTTGGTTGTCTAAAATTGCCACTTGCATTATAGCATACAAGCAACTCATTACGGTGTGTCTCTTGGTAAGCGTCAAGGTCACCGCCTTCTACATTTCAAAATTTGAATGTGTAGGTTGAA
This sequence comes from Isoetes taiwanensis, assembly GCA_021234155.1. Lineage (NCBI taxonomy): Eukaryota > Viridiplantae > Streptophyta > Lycopodiopsida > Isoetales > Isoetaceae > Isoetes > Isoetes taiwanensis. The sequence continues at coordinate 93,625 of JAJEKV010000574.1, forward strand.
GCTTTGTATCGATCGGACTTTCATTTCGAGGGTCATGCGCTGCTTTAACCGATCTTCACTTCATCCTAATACGGGCTTCCCGCCCACAATTGAAATTTGAATTTGCTTAATGTATAAAAGCATGGATTGTAGGAGAATGGACTTTTCGATTTCCATATGCACGCGTTGCAAATTTCAAAAATGAAGTTAAATGCGGACGTTCGGCTCACACGGGTTAATTGTGTTGGGGCATAAAATACCCACACCTTGATTTGGCCGTCGCGATCTACACGATATGGAAGTTGCTTGTTGTCAAATTAAACTTAAACACAAGTGAGGTCGGCACTTACGTGGTTTTCTCGAGGAGGGTTTGGAGTGTTTTTTAAATCCCAATTATCGACATAGTGTGACGTAGCATCTTGGTATTAAATAGTATGTTAAATTCGAATTATATCAGGTGTTCATTTTCGAGGTTAAACTCAAATCATATAGGTTTAGGAATAAGGTTAAAAAAGGAAGATATTGGATATTTAGGAATAAGGTTAAAAAAAGAAGATATTGGATATTTAGGTATAAGGTTAAAAAAGGAAGATATTAGATATGGCTCAAATTTGAGATATGCACATAATGGCATGTAATGATGGTTGATAATTTGGAATCACGAATCATTCCTACGATTTTCACGTCTAATCCAGCCTATATCTATTCCAAACCCTAGATTGGCGCCCATTCTCCCCCAATCTCAGCCCAATCTTTCGCTAGATCCTCAGCCCAATTTCTCTAGTTCATCGCCATGAAGAGATCGCCTCTGGAAGAGCTGGGAGGTGTCCTCCAAGAGGCGCCCTATTACAATTTGGAAGAGGTGTTCCCTCATGGTTCCCTCCAACGCCCACGGTTCTTGCTTTGAATGCCTCGATTCCCTCTGATTCCTTTGACGAGGAATCGAGAGAATGAGGAATCAGAGGAAATTTGGTTGAGGAGTTCATCAGTGTTCTTGAATTTTGGATAGGAGATTCTTGAAAATGAGTGGTCACCGGCGGAGAAGAAGAAGATGATGAAGAAGATGAAGAAGTTGAAGAGCGAATCCGTGACTTCAAAGGAGCTCATGGCGTTAGTTCATGGTACATGCATGTTTTCTTTCTTTTCTTAAGCATTCAACTAAGCGGTTATTTCTTATTTTTTTTTGCAGATGGTGAAGCGGATGAATGAAATTTGTTAGGGCGAGCACCTCTTATTTTTTCCTTGTTCTTAGCCTCCGGCTTGCCTCCGACTTCTTACCATATATTTTACCAAGCCTCGGGGGCTTTTTGTTGTGAATAGTTGAAGCCTCAGGGCATTTAAATTTACAAAATGATGTAAAAGCCATACGGCCATAAAAAATTTTGAATGTAAAAGTTTTTTGCTTCTAATTCCATTTGAATACCTAACTTTTTTTTTTTTGTACATGTGTTACCACTCTTAAGTACATAAGTCATTATCCCTTTTCAAAGAGCATATTAGTTTTCAAGGATCACACCAAGCCGAATAGTACATATGCAACAAAAATGGAACACACTAAATTTGCATCGTGTGATCCACTTTCTTATTTGTTGTCAAATTAAAATTAAACACAAGTCGGTCTCCCATTTGCATATAAAATATCTATCATTCCAAGTTATATTATGTTTTATGAACTAAAATGGCCTCCTATCAGCCATTCCGTCATATTTCCGCCCTTTTTCCCGTGGATTTGCTTGGAATATTCTCTCGGAATAAGGGGAATCGCATATCTATGGCGCCATATGTATTTAATTACATTTGGTTGTCGGTATATGACAGATTGGCTCAACACGTGGCGCTTCTAAAAGCCACTTGCATTATAGCATACCGGCAACTCATGGCCGATTGTCTTGGTTTGTCGGATACCAATCATGCGCATCACCGATTCTTGTCTTGCCCTATTTTCATTTAGAGTCCATTCCCGCCTTCTATATTTCAAAATTTGAATGTGTAGGTTGAAGCTTTGTATTAGACTTTCGTTTTTGAGGCGCTGCGATTGCCTTAAAAGTTAAATAATAGGGATCTTTACTTCATCCCAATGGGGCTTCCGCCCCCTACAATTCAATTTTGAATTTGCTTTTGTATAAAAGCATGGATTGTAGGAGAATGGACTTTTCGATTTCCATATGCACGTTGCAAATTTAAAAACGAGGTTAGTACCAATTTGAGCCTCAAGCGAAGCGGGTGTCTTTGGGGCATACAAATTGTACACATTCATTTGGCCCGTCGCGATCCACGTGATATGGAAGCTCAAATGATGTGTGGATAAGGATCCAAGCGGCTCGGGGAATATGTTCGAGTCTTCAATCAAAAAAAAGGAGGTCTAAAAATAAGAACTTAGACCTCGACATATTGCGTCTTGCGGGCTCAAAAAGTGTCGACATCTGGGCGGATGGCGGTTTATATCCATTGGATCCGTTGAGTGGCAAGAAACCATTTGGGGCGTTTCAAGTTTAGTCCGATTTTGTGGTGACGGTAACTTCGGCCTCTTTGGGATATTGTGAGAGATTGAGAGAGGATGGAGGCATTGAATCGAATCTGAGTTCCTTGAGATGAGTCACTTCCGATTGTCACAAGAGAATTGTAACTTTAAACCGGTGACTCTTTTTTCTCTCTTCATTACTCCAACGTGATGAAGGTTGGGGGGAGGAAACTTCTTTGAGATCTGAAGTGGACAAGTCCAAATTGGTGATAGGGCGGTTTCGCAAGAAAAGATCCAAGAGCTCGAAAGAGCAAACTTTGGGCTTCAATGTAGGTTAAAGAATTTGAAGAAAACACCCCTTGGCTTTGCGAGAAAGGAAGAAGCATTATCGCCCGATAGAGGAACTGAAGTTTGGATCAGGTGCATTCAGACGCAGGTCACGGCCACAAGGTCCGTTTACAACACTAGCAAAGGCCAATTTAAGATCACGGGAAACTAGAAGCAATCTTGGTTACGTAGTGAAGAACCTAGCGATTTAGCAGGGAGATAGTGGACATGATTTGTCGAGCCCTACAACTCTCCTCTCAAGAAGATGGTATTGGAAATGGTACTAGGGAGATCTACAAGAAGTTAGAAGCGACGGATGTCTGGACTATTTGTGATGATGTAGGCATCAGTGAGGCTTGGTTACCGTTCTCTATTCAAGCCATTCCACGGCGTTGAAAAGAATGGGCACAAAAAAAGTATTTCGCTCCCGTCCACAAATTGTCGAGAATACAAGGGTTACTAGGACAAAGATGGTGTATGCCATATTAGGAGAGATGCACCACGTTGAATGTCTTTGGTCCCGCCATAGCCATAAAAAGATAAGAATGGCAAGGATTGTTGTGATATAGTTGGAATGAATGAGCATAATAATCTTTGGGTTGACACAGTTACTCTCTTACAATTCCTTGTCAAATATTATGACTTAACGATTCGCGAGAAACTAATGGTGAGATTGAAGTTTGCATAAAATTGGATGAAATGGAATGACCAAGTTTTGAAGTATGAGAGGGTATCCGTTGTCATCATGAATAGAGCAATTGAGAATGCAATTGCACATGCTAAATCAAAGAGCAACAAGAATAATAAAAAAGATGTAGAGGTGTGGGGACGAGGAGAAGAAGCGTCTTGGAAAAATGGTTCTCATATCAATCGAAGATGACACACGGTGGTTAGGTCTCTTTAAAGTTGAGAAAAGAAACCCACGAGGTATTGAAATGGGTGTTCAATCAAACTGACATCCCGAGTCTAATATCTAGATTCGAGGGAGGGAAAAATTGCAAGTAGATCACTATGGATCTTACAAAGTAATTTTTCACTTGGCGTCGATTTAAAAGCGAGAAAGCAATGTACAACATAAGTGGAGGAGGACAAGGAACATGCAAAAGTTATGCATCTTTGCAATCATGCAAGGAAGTCAAATCTTTGGGAAGACTGTTTCAACCTTGTCCCTTAACCAAGCAAATGCTCCTAATAGAGGAGAAGAAGATCCCAAGTTCCATGGCATTTTCCCCATTCCATTAGAGAGGGTTCATATCCGCACTTTGCGGCTTTGTGAGAATCATCGACAAGATGATATTTTTGAGTTCGTGATTCGTGTGGAACATTTTCGGACAAGAAGAGAAGAGAGGAAGGAATTCGTAGAGTTGAACATGTTCTATCGAAGCGAGGTTTGCATGGTGGCAATGTAAGATTAGAGCTCGATGAGAAGCGGGCAGAAAGAACAAGTGTGCCTCGTAAGGTGTCAATTGGAGGGGTGAAAGCTCGGCGCTTCATAAAGAATCATAGAGAGCCTACGAGCGAAAGCGGATGGGAGAAAAGGTCTATGAATTTGGAAAATTCTTTGGTTGATGCGGAGCGAGGACCGCACCGGATGGCGTTAGTTCGGCATTGAGGAAAAAAAAAGCATGGGATGCATTATGCGAATTGTTCCCATACATTTGAGAGAATGGACCTCCAAGAGAAGATGCGAGAAATGTTAGGTAAGCGAATAACAAATTTATTAAAGCTTTCATAGGCGCATGGAGAGAGAGTGAAGTCACGCACTACTTGCACATCTTTTGGGCTCATGCACCTTGGTTTTAGGAAGTATGGAAGCCTAGCGATTGTGGAGTGCACAAGGCATGGAGAAGTTGCATAAACAAGCTAAAATAGCCTTTCATCGTAACACTCAAAGAGGGGGTGGAAATGTGGGAACCAACCCTCTAAGACCGGATAATGAGTGGTTTTATAGAAGGGCGATGGCTAAAAATCGACAAGAAGGTCGCTTTTAAGGAGCAACCTTAAGTCGTAAACACCATTGGCATAATCTCAAGAGAAAAGCGGAAAGTTGTTTGGCAAAATTCTAGGGCCCCACTAGCATCATAGCGGTGGAGATCTAAGAGACAAAGAATCGGTAAAGTATACTTGTAATGTGTAGCATGTTCACCACGACCGCGAAGTACTTGCCTCCAACCTTGTTTGCACAAACTGTAACCGGCGTCGTGTGATCTTATTTGTATCATCTGGTATGAACAATGGAGTTCGCTATTGCTTGCATTTATGTGGCTTGGCGTCGTGTGAAGCTTTACAAGATAATAATAAAAAGGGTTACTTTTGATTAAAGTTGTGAAAGATGTTACATTGAAAAACAAAATACAATGACTCATTGTTGCTCCGGTCTGAGCTCTTCTTCATTATCTTCATCATCATCATCACTCGGTCCTCGTCTTCGTCTTCATCTCTTCCCCTCAAGCGAGCAATCACCCTATCAAAGCGTTCCTCCAATCTGTCCACCATCTCTTTGTACATATCCGCTCTCTGTCCCAATAGCACAGCGTGTTCTTACACTGAATTAGCATCCCTCGTTGTTGCCGTCATAACCACCTCGGTCACGGTTGATTTGGGGCATGTCATCTGTCCGACCTTCTATTCAACGCTGATTTGCCTCTCTTGGCTCTGAAGCATGAGAAGGTTGAATTCATTCTCTTCTTCTTTCTGCTGAATTATGTGGCGTTTTCCTTTAGAAGATCATCTTGCTCCTTCAATCTCTTCATTAGAACACCCAACACTATGTCGGAAGGGAGTTCTATCCTCTTCGTTTTTTCCCTTATCGGTGGTTGAGGATGTGGAGGCCATAGATGACAAATGGGAGGGGCGTTAAGATTATAGAAGTGAGGAGCAAAGACTCTACCCGCGGAAGGAGCACAATGCAAGGACCTCAATTTATACATATTAGCGCTTGAACATATTAAACACAATTCTGGTCGCATGACGTGTCGGCGGATACATCGGTTGTCCGCTAGAACACATTAATTAATCTTGTCATTTGGAACACATTAATAACTATTCTAACTACATCAGATATCACACCACCTGAAATCGCACACGAGCTTTAAAACCCTATGAAGGGTTTCGCCCGTGTGATGATGCGTCTTTGTCATTTCTCTACCACCGGATATTGAAAATTAAAAATAGGAAACGTAATATTCGGCACATTTGTCAAAAACTTTTCCCATTGAGAAATAAAACCATTACAAACATTAAAAAAAAAAGCGGGCCCCTCTAGGAGGAGCCCGATGCCTATGATCGCGTAGGGCAAGCTCTTCCCGGAGGGCGGTGATAATTTTTTTCTGCTCCTCCAACATGATGCACGCCCCGCCAACCACGTTCTCATATTCCAACCTTATCTTCCGCCATCGAGTTGAGCTCGGGCAGCCTCTCCCGCCGGATTGCGGCCCTAAGCCTCTCTTGGAGGTTATATCTCGTGGTAGCGCAATTGGCGGTCTAAGGCAGCCCAGTGATTGTCAGCAAGACTAAAATCACCTCCCGAGAAGGCGGCCTTTTCCTCTGCCGCCTTAACCAGCTTGGCGGCGTCTTCATCATTCTTTTTCTTTTAGAAGGCGGACCCGTTCCTAAAACCAAAGACGAATGTTTTGAATTTCCTTGACCAAAACTTGAGACAAGATCTCGGCGAGGGATGGAACTGGAGCTGGAGGCCATTGAAAGTGATGGGAGAACAGGAGAGATGGTCGAGGGCGGATGTGGTAGGAAACAGGGAGATGGCGGATAGGGAGAAGACAAAAGGCCTCCGGCGTTTTTATATAGAAACTAGAATCGTTGGAATCTACGGTTGCGAAAATGGACCGGATAAAAGTTGTGTAATAATCCCACGAGGCAAAATTATAGCATGCAATTAGGCACAGCGGTAGCCTATGTTCGCATCATGGGATCCGTCATATCCTAGCCGTCTTGTATGCGGGGCCGTACAAAAAAGCCGTGTTATTGTGGTGGCGCATGCCACGTCCTTGGCATGGCGTTGTCATCCACAAAGCCACGTATGTGAATAGGCGTTGTCATCCACATGCAAATTAGCATTTACCCGCAAGTTATCACATAATCTAGCTAGATATTTGTGTTACATATACTTTTCCATTAATAAATTAGGAATTTATACATACAGCGAGGTATCGTTGTGGAGATCATACGCCGAAATCCATTGATTGCTACCTAATTGCAAGAATGGCATTTTGGCGTCGGTGATCTTTTAATAAAACAAAACAAGAGAGCGGATAGAAGCAAGAAACAAAAGCAAATTTTTCTTTGAAACAAAAATATATATACAATGGCTCACGGATCTTCATGATCCGTAGCTGGGGTAAAGCTGCGTTCTCATCCTTCCAGCGCTCTCGAAGCTTCTTCTCCATATCTTCTAGCGCTGCGAAATATTGTGTGCAGTTAAAAGCGCCTCGACCCTCGGCTATTGGCCTCTCGGTACCTGGTTAATGTTGCCGCGAGCTCAAGGATAGCTCATCACGGCACCCCCTCGTGAATTCTAACACGTCCACGCGCCTCCATCTTCTGGGCGGCGAGGCGGTTTTTTCGTCGTGAACCTCCTTGAATCTCTTCATCACCCACGGCAAAGGGTGATAATCGCGAACTCTCAGGCGATAAACTGCTTTGGAGGAGGATGATGATACCATCGGAGGAGAAGCGGAAGGCGGAGAAAGATGGCGAAGCGGGAAGAAGCGGAAGAAGGATCGGAGGTGAAGGCAAGATAGAATGTCTTCTATTTATAACGGGGATTTCGTAGTAGCTTGAGTCACCACGGCCCGAAGGATCTGCCGTGGGTTAGGAAAATGGACCGTTACTTCTCGCGTCGTGTGAGGAAAAGGTTCCGTTACTTCTTCTAACGTCTTTTCTTCGAGAAAGCTCGTGTGATAATTTTTATTGATAATTTCGGTGATACAATCTATACATAAGTAATTTTCTTTGGTACATAACTAAAGATAGAACTTCTCATTGAAGCAAAATAGAGCGGCATAGAGATCCTGCGGCCGAAATCCATTGATTGCTACCTAATTGCAAGCAAGGCATTTACGTCGTGTGATATTTTAATAAAACATAACATACATTGGAACAAGAGGATAGATAGAAGCAAAAATAGAGAAAAACTTTTCTTTGAAGCAAAAATAGATAGATACAGCGGCTAGGGATCTTCATGATCCTCTAGCTGATTTTCATGTCCCTGTATTTGAAGCCGTAAGGCTGCGTTCTCATCCTCCAATTTGACTCGAGCTTCTTCTCCATATCTTCTAAAACTGCGAAATCATGTTTTAACCGCGGCCCTGGCGGCTCGTCGCCTCTTGGTACATGGCGAATGTTTCCACGAGCTCAACGTCTCAATTCGCGGCAGCAGCTCCCTCGTGAAGGCTAATCATGTTCATCCTCCTCGGTTCACCCAAGGCCGGTCGTCGAAGCTAAAACTCCTACATTCTTGCTCTTCTTCTTGTAGATCTATCTCCATTTCTCGTCATAGTCGGCATCATCACACATAGTCCGACCCCCTTGGCTTAAAGATTTCATTGTTTCCGGTGTATCTTCGGTTTGGCCGAAAAGGTAATGCAATAACTAGCAAATGCAAGCGGCAAAGAGAAATAAGATACCTTCTTAAGCACAAGGACGCAGCCGAGGGGAGGAGCGTTCGCGGCATTCTTGAAAAACATCTTCCCTGTTTGCAAATGGGAAGCCGCCTCCTCTAGAGCTGGTTTTGGAATCCACGAGCGGGGACATCTGCAAAGGGCGTCTTACCTCGAGACCAAGCGGTCGGGTGAAAGCTAAGGCAACCGCGCGATAGCATCAAGCTCGCCATCCTTCTTTTGTTTGCCATGATGTCCAACTCCTTGCAATAGAAACGGATAAATCGCGGTCGGCGGCGAACTTCCTCGTTGTCATGAGGGCGGATGCATACCATTCGGGAACTTCACATAACAATCCATGGCGAAGCAAAGCGGCGAAAACAAGATGTTTAGGAGGCGGTAAGGTATCACTTTTGAACTCAAGTAGCCGGTTATCGATTATGAAAGGGGACCACGGCCCGTTGTGGGGAGATTTGTTCGTACATTCTAGGGTTAGGGTTAGGGTTAGGGTTGGATCACCACGGCGTGAAGACTACTATGTGCAACCAAAAAGCACAATGCGTCTTTGCGGCGTCGTGTGATCCTCCGATATAACATTAAAAAAAAAAAAAAAAAAATACAAAGTCGAAGCTAGGCTTCTAAGAAAGAAATGGACTAAGAGATTCACTTATAAAGCCATTACATTAAGAAATATTATACATATGAAAAAAACACAAAGGCACTTCACGGCCTTTTTAAGGGGTCTTTCTTCTTGTTGTATTCAGCCATAAAATTTTGACCATAGTACTTTCGGGATCCCTTATCGTAAGGCGAGGTGCATGTCCTTGGGCATGGCAGTCACCCGCTTGGCGTAATATTCTTTGCAAAGGCTGCGAGTCCTCGAACAGACCGACACCAACTGCTTCGAAGCCATTTTGAAGAGCATTTAAAGGCGGGTTTTGAATTACGTAGCTGGTATGATGTATCGCACCACACTCTTGCAGAATCTCTTTCACGAGCACGGCAAATGGGAGGCGGAATGACCATCGGTGCTCTTACCGATACTTCTTAATCTCTGTGAAGCTCTTTTAATGCGGAACCGTCTTCGCTTCCCGGCCACTACCCTTACCCACCCGGCATTTGGAGCACATTTGCTCGGCCGACTCTTCCGTGAAATCTCCTCACCCAAACATTTCTTGTGTTGTTCCTCGTGGAGACTCTTAGGTAGATCTCCTCACATTTTACGGTCGCCTTCCCTTTTCGGGTTGGGCCTCCTCCTTTGATTTGAAGGTTCCAGGCGCATCGGAGGAGGAGGAGGAGGAGGGCGATAAGAGCAAACGGCGGCTGCCTAATAATTAATCCGGCGTCATATTACGCTCACGGGTCTCTCATTCCATCCTCCGATCTCCGAACCGGAGTGCACCTCCCTACTTACTCGAGTTGCTTCTCCGCCCGTGCGTCATGCGGATTTCTTTTCGGGTCTTACGTTAGGCATGGTGGGAGGAGGAGAATCTCTATCGAGACTTGATTCGAGATGAAGGAGGCGGACTAATGTAATCACGGCCTTACACCCACGGATGGGTCCTTGCGTTTGCTTAGTTCTTGCCATGGCTTCTCGGCGGATGGCGCTTTATACTACGAACAACGACAAAAATAGACAAGCGGCAAGAGATAAATAGTAAAAAGAAGTTAAAGTAAAATATGATGGTAGCGTTTTTAAATAATTATACGGAACCCTAAAAAATATCGGACAAAATCGGAACCCTAAAAAACATCGGACAAAAACACAAAAAAAAACCAGAGATTCAAAGCTAAGGCGATAGACAATTTCTTGTTGATCGCGAACTCACTAAACTTTACATTTTCCTCTTGCACGTAACCAACCCTAATGCCATCAATAAAATAATGGAAGTCGTCAACAATCTCCTCTGTCTCCATTAGCACTCTTAGCTCGATAATGGCCATTAAGCTTTCCATGGTGGCTGTATAAATGACTTCCTCCCCTCTCCATACTCGAATATCCACCGCGGCCAGTGTATCATTATGGTCCTCAAAGCGGCTTCCAAAAAGTTTGTGCGACCTCTCTTTTTTACGTTTCCTTAGTTCTAGTTGACAATTAGCGTATAAATATTGTTTTGGAAGAAAGTATCGAACTTAAAGGAGGACTTAACTTCGCGGACCTCGTTAGTTGACCCGGATGATTCGTGGAATCGAACATCAGTCGGAACCAAAATAAGCCATCCACAAAATCGGCAGAGGGGGAGAAAGCATTATATGTCTTGGGCTTTTGAACTTCTGCGCCATCTGGAATATGTTAGCAAATACCTCAAGCGGTGTGAAGATTTTTGAAACTCATCCTCACGCCTCCGTTTTCGGACATTCCCGCTTGCACCTCGTCAGCCATGCATTTCTTCATTGCAATTACATTGTTCTCATTAGTTTGTGGCTTACAAAGTTCACTTAAAGGGGCAATTCAACCGGCCTCAAGCTCGGTTTTCGACCTTTACGTTATAATCATGTCACGTAAAACCGGATGCCTATACCCATAAGGTCACGGCATCCATACCTTGGAAAAGGACAATTAGATGTCTATGTGATACGACAAATTACACTACTAATACTTTTGGCGGAATGACATCCACGGCGTCGATAAACATAAACCTGCATAATAAAGTTGTTTATAAACCGTGTCAATGAAAGAAATGAAAAGATAAAGGAGGAGATCACCGACCGAAACTATCTCTCTGGTTAAGTAGGCTGACGGCTAACCCGGCGTCGTGTGATCCGATTAAGGTGGTTACCATTTGCGGGCAATTTTGGGAATCTGTTTTTGGTGGAGATTAGCTCTTTGGCCATATCGGAAGGGGTATATGCATGTCATATTGTTATACTTTCCACTTTCAGGCGCTAGAATTCAACTTGAACTCTTTTATCCTACCTATCAATGTGTCGCATAATCGATCGCCTTTGTCGCTTAACTCTATGCTCGCCCCTCGTTGATGGCGGCATACTCACCTGAACCTATTGAGACAAAACCTCCCACTTCTTGACCTTGGGAGTTACGTAAATGGGGCAAGAACCACCGAAATTACAGGGAGACATGGATTGCGGATGAGGGTGAAGTGGGAGAGGATGCGTAGAGGCGCCAGGAGTGGCGATCTGAAGTTTGGCGCCAAAATTTGACAAGGGAGTTGGTGGCCGGCGATGGCGGTCAAAGTCACCATTATTTTGGGCGGCGGCGACTCGAAAAAATACAGGGCCATTAAAATGGTTGCAATAAAAGCGCTTGAGGCATCCCCCTATGAAAATCGCCATGTGGATGCCAAGTAAGCCTGCTCATCCTTCTACACCGCCAAGTAATATCTCGACTTTTCGTAAAAGGCGCCAAACCTGATTGGTCTGGCGAATCGGCGTGGAAATCTTTAACCCAAGATAAAGGGCCATTTTCAGACCCCAAATCCGCCCTAATGATTCTTGGCGTGGCACGAGAACACACCTAACTGTCCTCCACGTTATAGGGAAGCCCATTTAGTGGGTTTTCTTGTTGTGGAACAGTAGTGAGCTTTCCTATATGCTCGTGTTATGTTTATGTGGCCCCCATTGTAGAGAACTAGTTAGTCTGGTGGCTTTGAAGATATTCATTTGATGGTTTTGGCATATATTAGTAGTAGAAAGTAATGTGCAAACGCACTTGGGTTGCCCATTGAAATATACTACATTAAGGCTATTTCTGCTGTTATCTGTCTATTTTGTTGTTAATGCACTACAAACAAACTTAGGCCTACTGTCTATTGCAGTTAGATATATCCTTCCTATGCACTGCTGTTTCTCTAAAGCAAGCGTATAACCTCCGAGTTTGCTTGTTATGGCTTTTCTGACCTGCACAAAAAACAATTCTAAGAAAGATGTTCTTGTGCTGTGCTTCATACATAAAATGGCAGGGCAGGAAGGCTCCTTTTTTTTTGAAGAAGGCAAGAAGGTATTTTCAAGCGGGCAGTTCCATGGTTGTCAGCTCCTCTCCTGGGGCGAAGTCCGACAAGACCTCCTCCTCTGCCTCCTCCTCCTGTTTCGATGGCTTGATAGCCCCCTATACGATCAATGGCAACCCAGACACCCACTCACGTCACATAATGCTGAGTGGTTTGCCCATCTAAATCGTCAAAATAGTACATCCGATGGTGCAAAAAAGATATTCTACCAGCCCACCTCCCAATCGTTTGCTCTCTAGACAACTACACTATGGGGATGTCCCAACTGTGGGTGGGGTGTCCCGTATGCATAATAATAGTTCAGTCATCCTTATATAAATTCTTTAGCTAGATTACGCAAATTCTTTAGCTAGGTCCCATAGGCTGAGTGGTGTCCGTAGACGATAAAAGCTATTCTATTCTATTCTCTTTATAGAAAATAAGTACTTGCTGATAGGATAGTGGATGAATAATACCACCACTGACTTCTAAAAACCAAGGGGGAGTCACTTGAACCCCCAAAACCACGTGCGTGAACACCAAGGGGGTGTTTTTGGGGCTTGGACATATGTATACCTATATGATAAAATACAATTTTGTTTTTCAATTTATGTATAAAACCGGGAGGCGGTATATGTGTAGCAAAATTCAAAAACTGTATGCTAGGGGATTTCTATAAAAAAATGGCATATAGGGGTTCTTTTACCACCCTGGATCCCCTAGGGATATGAGGCTCACATATTGAACCTCAATTTTTTGGTAAATATATGTGATTAAAAAAAGCATCACGTATACAAATAGGGGGTTATATAAAAATAGTGTTTATATAAGGTCGTATAGAAGGGTTTTTTTTATTGAGGATTTGACGTATAAAACTGGGAGAGGGCATCTGTAACAAAATTCAAAAACCATATGCTAGGGATTTTTTTTTTTTTTTTAAAAATAAAAAGGTGGCATATATAGGGGTATTTTTACCACCCTATACATGCAGGTGGCATAATTCTAATTCGACGTAATTGAATGCAGATCCTGAACCTGTAAAATACAACATATACTCGCATGAATAGACTTCAATATTAAATAATAATTAGATTCCTCTGACTTCAATGAAGAGATATCAACCAAACATCTTTCCATTGACTTTATCAATGCTCATTTTGCAAAAGCACATGCTCGTAGCTTACATACCATTTGAGAATGATTCAAAGAAAAGGCAATAGCAAGGATTTACATAGCCATGCAGTCTTGATCTAAATTTAGAATTTTGATAAGAATAGAAATTACTACTAATGAGTTTATAAGAAAACATAGCTCTATGGTTGGTGACAGGGTCTATATGGAAGATATCAACTAGTACTAATGGGGCCATGAGAACTAAATAAAATAGAGAGATAATACTAATGCCCATATACCTCCAGAGATACTGTAATATCCATGGCAAGTGCGAGAAGATCATACTTATCATCATCTATGTGATGCACCTTGTTAATATAGTGGAGATGGCGCTTCATGGCGTAGAATGTTGAAGAGGTCAAAATCTTGTCTCTTGTAAAAGAATAGCATAGGGCACTATAGTTTTGACTCTTATGCTGTAAGTGGGAAAGGACTTTTGCAGCTGTTTCAAGCTCTCTTTCCAGTCCAAGAACAAATGTTTTGCCAACATTCTCATCAAGCAAAACCTCTAACTTCGAGGACTGCATGATCACCTACATAATCTGATTCCCTTCTCAGTATGAAACAAAAGCAAAACCTTCAATTACATGCACCATTGCCAAAATGATATCTAGCTAATTTAGTTTTTGCTTCTAAGGAGGCGCATTCCTAGATAATTGCCATAAAGGAAGGACATGGATAAATGTGATGGGCTACATTTGCTCTCAGTTACAAATGCAATCACTTATCTCATTAGAAAATAGATAAATCAATTTATCCTACATGATCTCCAACAAGCGCATAAATAATACAACATAGATAATTCTAAAAGAGCTTCCTTTCAAAAATGATTCCTTCAATATCACTGACGAGTGTTTTTATTCAATCACTAGGGTGTTTGACATCCATTTGCTCACAAAATGCAGTCTATTATGGGACAGTTTTGAGTCTCCTCTAATTTGTTCAAGATTGAGGCAAGAAGCAGATGAACCTAAGGTTGATAGCTCAAATAACATTTGCAAATTATGCCATAGAAGTCGAATCTGAAAAACATAATCTTGGCAAGCTTATCGTTCTATGAGATACATGTAGCAGGTTCTATTGCGCCAAAGCCACATAGCTAATCAGATATTTGCACAACAAAAATGCTTGGCTGTTTATCTTCGAGAAGTGACTGAACGTAGGAAAGTTATACTTAAACAACAAGCTTGACTGGACTTTAAGCAGGGGCAATATCGCCATCATACCCCTTTCTTTGACATAATAAGTCGCAACTTCGAGGCTATTTATCTTCAAGAAATTACTGTATCTAGGGAAGCTCTACTTAAACAACATGCTGACTTGGATATCAAGCAGACAATATCGCATGATGCTCTAGAGGAGTTCCCTTGAAGGTTCAAGAATTAAGTGGGCAGCTCAAGAGAAATGAGGTATCAACTCATACTTTGAGCTCATGTCCTCTTTTACTTTCAGAATGCTCCTTCAGTTTTCTAAACAATTTATGAATGGCTAGAATATGTTAAGGCTTTGGTGGATCATGCTAATGGGAGGCAATTCAAATCTTTCAAAAGCTTTAAAGAAGCTTGGGAGTATCTTAAAATATCTTGTACAGTGACTGCTCTGGCCAAACAATCCTTGGTGAAGGAATAGATGGAGTGAAGCTCCGATTTCTAGAAAGCTTCCCTAGAGGCAAATCAGGTTAAGAATGGAGTTCGCCCTCTGGCCTAACCCATTGGAATGCCCTACTTCAAAATGCCCTGCACAATGCAAGAAATTTGAATTCAACAAGTCTGGCCTGTTTTAATGTGCCCACAAATCCTGCCAGCTTTTATTTTGCTCTAAGAAGGCGGATTTGCCTGACAAATGGTTCTGATACCACAACCACCATAACCCGAGCTTCCAAGAAAAACCTAACTAATATCTTCTGGTTTGTCGATTTAAGAACCACAGACAAATTGCTAAACTAAGATGAATGGTGATTCCTAACGTTGATCAGAGCTCACCCATTGGAATGCCCTACTCCAAAATGCCCTGCACAATGCAAGAAATTTGAACCCAGGAAATCCGGCTTGTTTTTAATGTGCTCTTAAACCCCTGTCCTTGCAGGTTAACCAAATCTAACCGTTGCCCACCGTCGGATGATGAATGAAAGGTTATATTGCATAATCACTGGAATATATTTTTTTTAAGGAATATGCCAAAGATTATTGTTGATAATCTCATGAATATGCTTTTTCAACGAATATTCCAGAGATTATCACTCTGTAATAGAAATCGTTGCTCTCTTACTCTGTTTTCAGCCTTTGGCGAGCAATTGACTTCCTTAAAGCCATCGGATCATTGTTGTCGCCTAATTCGGCCAGGAAGAGGAGCAAGTCGATGCATTTTTTTTGCAGGACCATGTAATACGTTCAAACAGGAAAATCCCTGCAGCCAGATAGATTTTCGGCAGAGCCTTATGATTCTAGAAGCTCTAGCTGCAGATCTGAAAAGAATAAATTATGGGATCCTTCGGCAGATAGTAGCAGATGTAGGGATTTAAACGGTTGTTCTTAGGATTCATTGCTTCTGAAATGATTCAGAATCGTTATCTTACCATGCAAGCCTATCAAAAGGGGGCCCATTTTTTGGGCAGAGGAGAAAATTCGAAGGTCCTTACTGGAAAAGGGCTGCATTTAGATGGAAGATTTTGGCCAGATTGAAATGCCTATCCAGAAAAAAATGTGCCCACAAAACCCATCTCTGTTTGATGCAAACTCTGATTCAAGGTAGCAGGTCGCTCAACAAAGACCCTATAGCAGCCTTAGTCTTGCGAAGCTGGAATAGAAGGGTCTATTACTGCAGAAGAAGAGAAGGATTTTGTGATCAACAGAACTTTTGAGGTTTTGCATAAGTATTTGAAGACCTTCAGATCTTTTTATCTCGTTTTATGAAGATTGGAATCAAAGAGGATAGATTCAGTGGGATTTTACAATGCTTAACCTGCTCGAACAGGGGTTTAAGGGAGGTCAACCCTCCCCTCCTAGGGATCATGGGAAATAACCCTCTCGGCCTCCGGCCTCGAGGGTTATTTTCCATAATCCCTAAGAGGGGAGGGATAACCTCCTCATAAATCTTGCCACCTTTTATTTTGCTCTAAGAAGGCCAATTTGCCCTACAAATGGGCTCTAATACCACAACCATTATAGACTGAGCTTCAAAAAACTTAACTAATATCTTACTATCTGGTTTATTGATTGAAGAGCCACAAAAGAATTGCTAAACTGAGATGAATTGCGATTCTTAAGATGAATCGTGATTCTCCTCCAATGAACTTCTAATTTCTCTGTTTTCGTTGTCCCTTAATGCAATCAAATGACGAAAGCATGACCCGCCTGCTAAAAACTGAACGCCGTATATCTACTCCAGGATGTGGTAAACCTGGACACATGTCGGGTTAATTACTGTCATGTCCGAGCTAACCACACTTTTGTCCAAGCTAACCACCGTTTTTTGGCCGGGATAACCACGTGGTGAACTGAGCGCGGGACTGTGTTTTGGCATGCTAATCTTTAAATAAAGCTTGCAATCAACTTCTTGAACGGTCTAATCCGGTTCAAACATCATTGAAATCGTCTTGTCAGCACCTAAACACCTCATTCTATCACAAGAGAGCAAGAGATTTGAGCACAGATAAAGCAAGATTAGTGAAAAAACATGCAAAAACCATTGTGTTTTGAGCTTAAAACTGAGCAGTGTGTCTGGGTTAACCACATCCCTGAGTAGATTTATGGCCATCCAAGAAAACCCTGTTGGCTGCATGTGGATATCCTCAGAATGCTGGAAACTCTTGACAAGTGTTCGTGCAAAAGTGCTTTCTTTCCATTTTTAAATGATTTTGTTCTACTTAAGGTTTGGCAACAAGATTGATGGGTATCATATTTGCGTGTCTACTTTGCAAATGTGCAACATCTGGGGAGGAGAGCCCAACCATTGCAACCATGTGGAAGCTCAATGAGGTGTTAACCTTATCATAATTGTAGCATTTTTTCTTTACTTAATCCAACTGTGGAGACTAGCAATTCATCTTGTTGTATACAAGTTTCTATACATCCTCACTTATTAGGCCAATATAGCTAGTAAAGTTTCATGAAAACCTGCTGGAAAAAGGATCTGATCCACATTTAAGGATTATATCAAATTGCTATTATTTTCCTTGTGTAGTAAAAACTCCTTATCTTTGATTATTTATCTATTTTGATTCAGGAGCTGGAACTGCTTGGAAAGAAGGAAAACTTCTTGGAAACTAAAATCTCTGAGGAGCTTGCAAAAGCAAGATATTTCATGAAAGAGAAAAACAAAAGAGGTAAAATTCTAGGGGAAAAGGCTATCTCGAAATGTTTTTGCTCAAATTTTGCAGCTTAGGAATCACCAGTCGCATATAGAGGGACAGGTTTGTCTTTAAGATTTGATGTATGTTCAGATTTTAGAATAACAATGTTCTGGCAGGTGAGTATGCTCGATCAAGCAACTGCTACAATAGAGACAGTTGTTCTTGTCTTTAAGATTTGATGTATGTTCAGATTTTAGAATAATAATGTTCTGGCAGGTGAGTATGCTCGATCAAGCAACTGCTACAACAGAGACAGTTGTTGTGTTGAGGAAAGCAGCAACAGAACTGGATAGAATACTAAAAACGTATATAATTTATGATGGAAACAGTGGAATTGCATTTGGTTTTGATAATTTATTTCTTCTATCGGTTTTGATATATTGTTTCTTCTATTGGTTTCGAACAGGAGCAACATCACTGATGTTGACAATACTATGGATGAAATCAATGGCCATATGGAGGACATGAGAACGATTCAAGAGGCCTGCACGCTTCTAGACATTGATGAGGTACTTCAAATGAGAGAAAATCCGATGTTGTTGTCTTTATGGGATTATACAATAATCTTATGTTTGTTGTTTGGTCTATTAGGATGAAGTGGCGGCTGAATTTAAAGAGTTGGAATTATGAGTACAATTGCCTAAGCCATGTTGTAACACTAACACAATGAACCCCCAATAAAAAGGACCTTTAATTGCGACTAAGGAAGAAATGGCAGCACAACCATAAAAAACATTGTGTTTATTTTTTATTTATCATGGTCGCTGTAAACATTTCTCTTACTGACTCACTTACTGATTTGAATTGTATTCGATGGGGATGCAAAAGACATCAAACACATGGGATTTCAACATACATTTGTGTCTTGTGTTTGATGACATTTGGGCTGCAAGTTAGATTGAAGATTCCCTTAAGATTACTCTAGATTCTTTCAACAATCTTTTGTTATTTTTCAAGATTCCATCAAAATCTCTCAAGATTCTTTAAGATTCCAGTAACCTCTAAAGATTCTTAAGCTATTTTTCATTTCCAAAGATCTCATTGTATTCCATCATTGGATTGTAGCAAATCAAAAGTCTCAAACTCCTTGGTCAAAGGAATGAGGAGATTCTTAGTGTTCACTTTGTAGATGATACATACTTATTTATCGCTACGGATGAGCTTTCACTTGGGCACATTCAGAATGAGCACATTCAAATAGTTTTGGACAACTTTGGGAGATGTTATGGATGCAAAAGTGAATCATATCAAGACTAGGCTAAAGATTCTTGAGCTCTTTTTTGTTTTCCAAGATCTCACCTCAATATTCCTTGACTTTCTTGTACATGGAACCACTCTTTTGACAGCTTTTGGTGAGCTGGTGTTTGTCTCTACCTAGTGGGTCCCTTAACATTTTCCTAGGTTCCATCGATGCAATTAGATTCAACGAGTTTCCGAAGGCCAATATTTCAATTAAAGGGATTGCAGCAAATCAAAAGTCTCAAACTCCTTGGTCAAAGGAATGAGGAGATCCTTAATGTTCACTTCACAAATGATACATGCTTATTTATCTCTACAGATCAGCATTCACTTGAGCACATTCAAATAGTTCTGGACAACTTTGGGAGATGTTATAGATGCAAAGTGAATCCTATCAAGACTAGGCTTATTTCAAGAAACCAGTTGCTAGAGAGCAAGATACTCTCTCTTGTGGGTGTAAATATATTTCTTCTACCACCAAATCTAAAATTGCATTCCATATGCAGATGTGTATGCTCGATCAAGCAACTGCTACAACAGAGATAATTGTTGCATTGAGGAACGCAAAAGTAGAAACAGATAGAACGCGTAAACAAATGTGTGAAGTTTCTAATGGAAATACTGAAATTGCATTTGATATGTTGTTTCTTCCATTAGATCATTTCTTAAATATTGACAATACCAACGGCTGCAAGGAGGAAGGAGGACATGAGAGAGATTCAAGAGACTTGCACATCTGTAGTAGACATTGGAGTACTTCAAATTGATGTTGTAATTGATTTATGGGACTATACAACAATCTTATGTTCAGAGTCTGATCTATCAGAATGAAGTGGAGGCTGAATTTCAAGAGTTGAAATTAGGAGTACAATTTCCATTCATACGTCCAATATCAAATGGACATATGAAACCCCCAGCAAAACATGCCTGAACAAAATGGGTTGAATTGGTACTAAAGGAAGAAATGGCAGCATAATGATGAAAAACATTGTGCTTACTTCCTAATATTCAAAGTAAAATGCCAAAATACCTTCTATTTTTCCACCTTTTCTTTCCATCATATAGAAGGAAAAAAATGCCAAGTGCCATTTATATGCTCCAAATTTTTCACTTGGTCAGCAGCCCAGATTCCACTTGATCATGGCATTTACCTCCAAACCAATAGTTCGCAGGCATCTCATAATCTTCCAATTTTAGGCGGCCATCAGCTTTCAGCCACCTTTGAACAAAATGGATATTGCTTCGTTAGTGGAATCAAAACAATTTGAGAGGGGTAGGTGTTGATGAATCTATGAAAAATGTTTGTAACAGTTTTGCATTAACATAATCATAAACGTTCACATAGAACCAGGATTAGATGATCCAAGAGCATGATACGGCATTCCAGGGGGTAGAAGGCAGTAGGTTAAGTTTAGTAATAACAGACGATCATGAATCATAAGATCATACTTTGCTTTTCAGGGATACGCGGTGATGCCCTGGCAATGCTTCTAGAGTTTTTCGCGCAATGTCCACTAACGATTTGAAAGAAAAGGGTTCCAGCGTAGCTAATTACGATAAAACTTTCCGATTCAAGCTGGATGTTTTCCTTTGAATGACCCATGAATAAATTCACCATACTTGACCTGCGGTAACCAATTATATTAATATGGTCATTGGCATATCATTACCATCGGAGTCTTTGGAGACTAGGCGACTCACTGATTTTTTTTTTTTAAAAATTTGAACATTATCTGAGAATCAAATATTGCAAACACCAAAAGGTAAAGATAACATACACCATAGAGCCTAGTTCCGGCGTTGATACGTTGAATCCACAAACCACGCATGTCTCTTTTTTTTTTAATGCGACGATCTCTGTAGGCATATTGAAGACCCTTCTCAACTTGGTTCTCTTGCAATGCGAATACAGTTCTTGGCTCTACCACGGTAGCCTTTAGCCAACTCCAAGATCCTATCTTTACGCATCGTGTTGCATTTGTGTTACTAAACCCCAGAAAGCCCTTAGAACCCTAAAACGCCATTACCCTAAAACCAATGGTTAACTCATAAGGGTAGGGTCTATATTTTTTTAGGGCAAATTTTGATGTGCCCTTATTCGTGCATGGCAAACTTTAGTATACCAAGTGCTAAGAAAGCCACATCTGGGCATCTCCACTAAGCACAAACCACAATACAATGCTAGATCAGTGAAACCATTATAGCCGGGATTAAAAACCTCGCCCTTTCGGGTTTTCGAGGAAAAACCCTGGCCATAATAGCAACACTAATCAGAAAAGGAACTAAAAATAGTACAAGCACAGTAACAGCTGGACAAGTCTGAACAAAGTGCAACCAATAAAGTACATGCTCCTCCGGAAAAGCCAGGTCGCAAATCTTCAGTCAAACTCCAAGACATCATAATACTGCAACTCTGCATAAATTGAATAGTCCCAACAAACTCCAAGTCAACTAAGGAGTGTTGGAAGAAACTCTGCATATAATCAACTCCAAGCAAATCCAAGGAACAAGAGAGTCTCAGCAAGCTAATGCAGCACATATCCAAGACACTAGGGTCTCCCAAATGGCATGAGGGCCAAAACATCACAACAAGCACACTGGCACGAGGGCCACAAGTCACACCAACTCCCCTGGCACGAGGGCCCTCCCATGGAACTCAAGACTACCAGGAACTAGAAAGAGCTAGACCATAGGTTATGGGGTGGGGTGGGAGGGTGGGTGGTTGGTCTGTCGGGTAAAGAGCGGAAGGGCAAACTAGAAACCGTGGAGATACAGATGCGCTGATGAGAATGGAAAGGTCCGGAAGGGTATAAAAGGAGATGAAAAACCTAACTGCCAAGGGGCAACCTAACTAACTGGCGTCGACAATTACATTTATCTTCTTATCGTCATACGAAGATAAATTCAATTGTCAAAGCCAGAGGGAGAAGAAGAGACAAACTGAAAGAAAGCCACATCTGGGCATCTCCACTAAGCACAAACCACAATACAATGCTGAAGAACCGAGGCAGAAAAGACTAAGGTTCAGAGGAATAGGATGAAGGACCCAAATCCGGCACAGAAAGCTGGACAGATTAGATCGAATCTGCAAATAATCTGCTAAGCATTAAACGAAGAAATGGAGGGGGCAGCAACGCCAATGGTCGTCTGTTTTAATTCTGCACCTTTGAAATTTGTATGGGTCCCCGTCTGCAAAAAACAGAGGGCCCTTTATCTGGCATAAAAGGAGGAATATTCCTCCCATCAACGGCCCCAATTGAAAAATGAAAATTAATATGTTGATCATTCATCAACTCGGTAGTTTTTTCTACGATGGAGAGCGAGAGAATGTCTTGTGGAAGCAGAAGAGATGTTGAAACATCACGATTATATTATTAAATTTATGTAGAAAGAACTTGAAATATGGGTAGTCTCTGAAGATATAGAAAGAGATGTTTTTATGTCAGCGAAATTTTATGATCTCAACTAGGAATATGTTTGTTT
Organism: Isoetes taiwanensis; assembly: GCA_021234155.1. Lineage (NCBI taxonomy): Eukaryota > Viridiplantae > Streptophyta > Lycopodiopsida > Isoetales > Isoetaceae > Isoetes > Isoetes taiwanensis. The sequence continues at coordinate 116,200 of JAJEKV010000574.1, forward strand.
ATCAACCCAATAGTTCTTTCTACGATGCACAAGCCGTAAAATGTCTTGTGGAAGCAAAATAGATGTTGAAACATCGTGACTTCATTACTAAAATTAAATAAGCAAATCTTTATGGGTACAATCCCTGAAGATATGGAAAGAGATGTTTTTATATCTTCGGAAGAAGCTAAAGTTTATGATCTCAACTAGGAATATGTTTGTTTTCACGTTGGCAAGCAGTCCCAGCAGGAGAGGAAAGGGGACAACGTTGTTCGTGGATGTATCTCATTCATCTTGTACATAACAAGCAAATAAAGGAATCTTGATCATGTGTAGTAACATATCTTGCATCTATATACATATACATTATCTACTAATACATGAGCAATAAGTCTTGATTCTACAACTGTTCATGCATTCCTTTCTCGTTTATTGATCAATTCAACTCGTTTAAATGGTAATAAAGTTACAAATCTGGATATATTCTATTTTTTTCTTCACCTTTTGAATACCTGATATGTGGTTTCGATTTATAAAAAAAAATAGAGATTATTTTATATAAAATAAATGCGAATTTTTATATCAAAGATAAGTCTGAAATAAAAGATATCAGGCTTTTCAAAATGAAAAAAGAAGTTAATTTCTTATTCACATTAAAATGTTCAATGAGAACTGAATCTGGCCTCTTTTTCCTCTTTGACATTAATTTCTTATTCACATTAAAATGTTCAAAATTTTGAGAATTGACTCCTACTACTTGCTCCCCATAAGTTGGAAAAGTTTCTTGGTGGTACTCAATGCTTCCTTAGTTGCATACATTACTTCGACAGTAATGTTTGTAATTCCACTCTTTGCGAACTTCTCAGTCTTTCTTTCCCGACACCGTTATTCATAATCACATGCCCTAATCCTCTGAGCTACATGCCCTTTTTCCCCAGCCATTCCAGATTAAGCTGGAGTGGAATTGCACATGTCGAAGTTCAGAAAAAAATGCACTTATTTCTGGTCGAGATACGTACAAAATTCCTAACCTTATTGGCAAAGGATTGAATAATTAAAGGGAGGTGTGCAAAGCAAAGTACTTTATTGAATATAGAATTTGAAGAGTTCATATAACTTTGACGAAAATAACAAGAACACATGGGGAATCAAAACTCTATGGAGTGAAACGAAGGGATGATCCACCTTTTGTTGAATGTTATGTTGAAAGGATTTTAAGTTGTTTGGAAGGTCTCACACATCTGAATGCCATGATGGTAGGGGTAGAGAAAGGGTGCCTGCATTAACTAAGACCAATACAATAATCATTCTTATTGCTATCATATTCCTTTGGGGGTCTGTGATATGTCCTCGTGGATGTTGCGAATGTGGCATGGCGTAAAAATACTATCCATCCATCCATCCATCCATCCATCCACCCATGTATTATATACTATCCAAATTATTCAATTGATTTCAACAATCATTTGTATATTCCTTTGCTCCTCCCGAATAGTGCTGAAAGAGATGGGAAGAAATGGCAAAGGAGGAGCCAGCTATCGGAGTCAAATCAAACAGAGGACCATTATATTACAAGTACGATCTAAAGTTTCTGCTTTATTAGGTAGAATGCCTTTTGTTGTGGGCTATCAGCCAACTCTCAGAAGAATTACTTCCAGAATGGAGGGATATATAGCTTCCATCTAGGCATTTTATGTACTTGCAGATGATTTGACTGACCCCAGGCCCTGTTACAACATTTTCATTGTGATTATCACAATATATTATGATGATTGAAGAGATATTACTGAAATTATCATTTATATTTTGAATGCACATCGAATAACATGCTATTCGAGAGAATGGCATCTTTTACATAAAGTCTACTTTCTCTTTACTATAATTTGCACTCAAAACAATTCCTTTACCACTGAGCTGTCATTTAAGGGCCTTAGCTGGTGGTCTGGGTTGTTCCCCTTTCAGTGATGGAGCTTATCTTTCACTATCTCATTGGCTGACAAATTCCTGAAAAAGAGAACCTATAAGAAAAGAAAAGGCTAATCAGTTATTGTTTCCCTTCGTCCCCGTCGATATCATGCATGAGTGCAAATCGCTATTCAAATGAATGTTTAAACCTCAGTTTGCGAAGATCATATCACAGAGCAAGCAAAATTTTTTTTGAAGGAAGGAAGGAAGGAAGGAAGGTACTTTTTATCGTCCCACGGAGACCAATCGGTCCTATGGGACTTAATACAAAAAGCAACAGCGGATTCTTGCCGGGATTAAAAACCCCTCGGAGAAGGGTTTTCGAGGAAAAACCGTGGAAAACAATCGGCATGTGACAAACCGTGCTAATCATATAAAATGCGAGAAACATCCCAATATATGGGGTCATGCACCACCCCAGTAGTGCCTAGTCAGTCACGAATGACGGCGGGGCAAATGTGACCTCGCAGGTCCGATTACCTCTGGATGTATGACCCTGGGGCACATACCGACGGTGTGTTCATCGGCAAATGCAAGGGCACGTCAGGAAGGCCATACTAAGGGAGCGATCCGCCCGGACTGACCAACATCGGCAACTCGAAAGTGTGAGACTCATCCAATGGCACCCGTTTGATAAAGATCGACAGAGTCTGCCCGGCGCGGTTCCCCTAATCCACCCTGCCGCCTCTGGATCGCGGTAAGATGGTGGGCACCTCGCGTAATGGAGGCAATGAGTCCGCTTTTTCGAGGGGCGAAACCGGGAACGCGGTAGAGATTGTGGCCCCGCTAACACGGTTGATGTGCTCCTTGTAATGGGCCATTTTGACTTGCTCTAGAGCAATGGGGTCCCGAGCTCGCAAGGAAACAAGCATCTAGGTACTCCAAGCAGCCGCCACGATCGTCATTGCGCCCGGTACCGACGACCCGGTTCACGCATCGTTCCATCCGGGCGAACCACCGATCTCTCTTACCCCTCCAACGGGCCCTAAGCCGCTGCGGACTCATGGCCGGTGTAAGCGGTCGCTGGAGCCGAGCATCACCCATAGTAACCACTTTCTCAAAATAGACGATGTGTCTATCAAGGGCTGCCTACCGGGTTTAAGAATCGGTTTCTGCAAAGAACTGATAGGGGACTGGTTTTCCACCCCAAGTGCCCGGCTAAAAATGCCTTGCACTGCCTCCAAGTCATTCAGTCGCCAAAGAGACTTTAATCGCCCCAAACCTCGACCCGTCTGGAAGGGACAGTTCGACCGGTGCTAACGGATGTGACCGATGGCCCTAATCATATAGCTCGCCGTAGGATTGTTGTTCTCGCATGGCATAAAAGCGCTTCCACAATAAGTCATCACATAGCGGATAGACGCCCCCTCCAGAGGAGGAGGGGAACTCCACCCCTAGGTACTTGTAGGTGGGCGTGACGCCCTGGTCAGCCCCCGATATGTGAGTGCGTGGAGGCATGGGGTGACGGAAGAGATATGAGAACCACCCCCGTCTTGGCGATTGACGCCGCATGTCCGTAGCGACAAAATGTGTCTAGGGCATCCAGTGGACCGTGATAGCTGTGGGTGTGGGCCGCTTGAGCCAACATCGCCCCGCGATAGATGATTTTGGCCGGATGACCAGTGCAAAAGGCGTATGCCATCCCCATGCTCGAAGCCGGGGCTCTAACCGATCAATGTAGAGGCCAAAAGTGTTGGCGAGAGGGGCAACCTGCTTGGACCCCCGATACTACTTGGTGAATGCTTGGCCGTCGGCCGCATCCCCGCCAAAACAACTCTCATACAACCACAGATATGGCATTACTCGCAGGCGGTGGGAGCCCCGGTTGACGCTGATCTAGCCCTGACTTTTCAGGGGACCGTATCAAAAAGCCTTTCGCGAAGTCCACATTAAAGCGGCAATACAAGTCAGTAGATGATTCCATCTTCAATCGATGTTCGCAGCGTAAAAAGATATGGTCAATCGTTGAGTGGCTGGTCGAAAGCTCGTCAGGTGAGGAGGGGCTCGCGACATCCACCTCGCCAGTAGTCCGGTCAACGCTTTCGAATGCCCAATGATTTTGGCAAATCTTGAAACTGATTTCATGATCGCCCTGCATTAATTGGCCGACAAAGGTGGGTCGCCTCGGGCCTTGTGAATGGGGAACAACTCGCCAGGGTCCATTGTCTTGGGAAACCTCCCCGCAATGCTCATGAACAGTGAGGACCTAAGACAGCAAGCCGCCGGGCCCACTTGAGTAATCCCGCCCGCGATACCATCGAGGTCACCGCCTTCCCATTAGCTAGCCGCTTGCAGGCCCCTCCTCAACATCCTCGGCCCAGAACCAATGGGGCCATCCCCGGGGGTATGGGCGCATTGGCCCCCCGGGCGGGCGTGGGAAGCCGCCGCCAAGTAGTACCGCTCCCACGCCGTGCGTGATGTCCCCTCAGAGGGTCGGGCTGGCCTTCAAGCACTCGGCTACTAAAAGGTTCGGAGAGGGATGAGGTCCAAGAGGGTCAACATCTCCCCCGAGGCAAGGTACGCTACCAGGTCCTTCGCCGGGATGGGCGCCGCATCGCGGTGGTGGCCTCGCAAGCTGCACTGATTTCGATCCGATCGAGCCAGACTGCCGCTATGCTTTTCTTCGTGATCAATCAAACTAAATACGGGTTGCGCGAATGTTGCTCGACCTCGGCGACGGTCCGCTAAAGTACCCGCCATCCGTGACATCCGTAATAGCTAAGTCACCGGTAGTGCTCACGCTTCTAGTGTGGAGGTCTCAGCACTACCGGGAGGGCGCCCATGAGCATCTTGGCGAGTCCTCTGCACAGCTCATAATCGAAGTCTCAACCGAGGACCACGAGGGTCGGGTATAGTGGGGGCTCCCGGGCGGCTCGCCAAAACCAGTCCAAATAAAGTGGGAGGTGATCCGAATGACCTCCCCTCATCCCGACCGGCCCTGCGCTCCACCCTAAACGACCGATGAGATGCATATCTTGCGCAATACTAAGCACATAGTCCACCACACTAGACCCTCCCCTCGATTGTCCCCGTCATGATGTGCACTTGTGAATCGGGCCACCGTGAAAGGCCATTGCAAATTATCAAGTAAAATGCCACATAGCAGAGCAACCGGCCCACAAAGCGAAAGTGACTCCGGTTTGTCATCCGACCAAGGCGTGGCGGGCTACTTCTCGCAAGGCGTGGCCGCGGGACATCGCCGCCGGGTCAAGTCGCATGGGCTGCTCTACTCCCTGTCCGCATTGAAATCTCCAAGAAGGACGGTGACCTACCCAGCTAGCCGATGTTTGCCAGATGTCATCATATAGACGGACATTACGGGTCCATCCCTATCCGCGTCCGGGTGGCTGCGATAGAAGGTGTCTTTATGCTGCGTGAGGGAAATAATAAAGCGCCGTAAAAAGAGGGTTGCCACCGGTATTATGCACACGAACCCGGCAGGTTGCCAGGTTCGTCATTTAATACGGAGGGTGTACCGTGCCAAGGTTGTCCTAGTAGCAAGCCACTCCCCATGACCTGTCGTCTGCATGTGTATTGAGACCAGAAATGTTGGTAACCCCGCAAATCGGGGCTTTAGGCTCAAAGATGCTCCCATGTCTCCATGAGGAAGATGAGATCCATACCGCTGCCCTGAAGGTCGACCGTCCCCTTACGCCAAGGGAAGCCTCGACACAATTCCATGAGACCCCCGAAGCACACAATTCCTATTTGTCGGGCCGGGGATGGTATCGCGCAACTCGAGTCAGCGGGGAGGGACGGGAAGCGAGGCCGAGTGGGAGAAGTAGATGGAAGCGAGGCGGCATGTGGTCAGAGGGCGTGGCCGCGAGGAGCGGTGGGAGTAGGAGCAGGAGAAGGGGGGCCGGGTAGTAGAAGCGTAATGTGGCCGCTAAATTTGTGGTTGGGCTGCGGGGTCCGCAGCAGTGATGGTAGGTCAGCTCTAAAAATGTGCATCCCGGGCCAACCAAGACCAATCTGCGGCACCCCGCCTGCACGAATCCCCTCGACCACTAAGCCCCTGCCCTGCGGTGCCTCCTGCTGCGACGTGTGAGGGTCAGTCCCACGCATGGGGATGTCCCCTTCAAATATCCGCCCGGGCGCAATATGGCATCAAGACTGTGCATCATAGCCCGTGGATGAGGACAATGCGGTCCGCGCCGGGCACAGCCCCATGCCGCCGCCGCTCGAAAATGTGAATCGACCGGGGAATGTCATCCGTCGAGAATGTGTGTTGGATGTGGTGGGCTTAGACTCTCCCCGGCCGCTCTCGCATGCCTCGAACTACCAGTCAGGGCTCTCTCTCTCGCCAAGGCCCCCACGGAGTTAGGCTACCGGGGTCCAAGGTGGGCGGGCGGAGTCTTTGGGGGTGGTGGTGGTGGGCTGGGATGGCGTGGGAGGATCGAGTGTGGCTGGGATGGCGTGGAGTGGCCGGAGAGCGGCAAGTCGCGGCGGGGGCGTGCGGTGTGGAGGCTGGGGGGGATAGCGGCCCCGAGCCGCGTTCACCGGGGCGGAAGTCGGAGGACAGCTCTTGGAGCCCGCATTTGCTTGGCCATCTCCCTGCTGCAAGACTGCCGCAGCTGACTATGAACCTCGGTGAGGGGAGACCCCGCCTGCAAATGCAGGATCGTTTTCGCAACCCCGAGCTCCGTGCCGAGTAGCGAGCGCAGCTCGAGCCCCGCAAAGACCTGCTGCCGAGGGCGGGCTTGCTGTTCCGGTCCTCACGAAGATCCCGGCCGCGGTTCTGGTCAGAAGCGACCACGCTGCTCCGATGCCATGGTGGTGTGGCCTCTACCTCGGGGTTTGGTGACGGTGGACCATCGCCTCCCATTCGTGGCGCTCCCTCTCTGTGTCATGGTGTCAGGTGATGAACCGCAGCCCAGGCGGCCCGCATGTCACGTGACCTCACCGCCTTTAGCTCCGAAGTGTGCAAGGCCAAGGCCATCTTTCCACCGGGCGGTCGCGGGTCTCAAACTGTGATACTCGGTTCTTCGACCGGGATTTGCCTTTTGAGCACATGGGATGCCGAGGACTCCATCTCCACCGGGCCATGCCGGCACCGCTAGCTTTGTTAACCTCAATCTAATTGTTAGCCTCCATTCCCGTTGGCGTGGCTCCATTTCTGCTTAGAAGGCGGGAGTTCCTATGTGGTCCGAGCAATTAATCCCTTCCGGCCGGGCTGGCCTGTTTGAGGGGCCTTAGCCTTAGCCCGAGCCTCCTTCTTCATGGAGGATGACTCTCCCTCGCCCATGATGGCTGATCGGGACCTGTTTCTGGCGGGCCCTCGCCTTTGGTTTCCTGTGCCGGCCCATCTTCCTCGTGGCCATGACTCCCAAAGTTTGAGGGGTCTCCGGCTGCGGAAAGGGTGCCTAGAATTGGTCGAGGGGACTCAAAGAATGCGGGCGAGCACCTTTTGGGTTAGTCAGCGGAAACCCTAAGTGGTGGTGGGGGGTGTCGGTGTGTTTCTAGCGAGCCCAGAAGGAAGCCATTAAGAAACATACTAAAATTTTCTTACTTCACGAATAAAAATAAATATATGATTATGTGATGATATGAAGGGAGTTAAAAAAAGCTCTTTTCTAGGTCTCCCCATTCCACACGGGGGGAAAACGTATTAAAAGATTTCTCTTAAGCATGAATTCTAATTAAAGCTAAGTATGAAACATTAGCCTCTCATTGTGAAAGTGGCTATGATCATTGTAAAGTTAGGGGGGAAGGACCCACTTTAGCCATGTATGGTAGTTGGGGGCAGGTCCCAACTGAGTGTGTATACGTTTCGCTAAAAACTCCATCCATCCATCCATCCATCCATCCCTTCCCCTTCCCCCCTCCCCAATATATTGGATGTTCAATACACCAGCTGTTATAACCTACTACATAATGCGTGCAACTCTGCCATTATAGTGACAATAAGGGTGAAAAATGAAAAGAGGTACTCTGCATTGGACTATGACCCAAATTAATTTATTCCATCTTTCTGACATTGAATACACAGTCCCAAATAGAAGGACAGATGGATGAGACAAATTTCAAATCCAAAATTGGATTTATATAATTCCAAGTGGTTTCAGAGCTATGTGCAAGTTTTCATGCTCTATAATCTGCAAACGACACATCCTAAGTTGCATGTACAGGTAATGCATGATAAATCTCATTTGAATAGAAATAAAGAAGGTTTTGATTACTCAAAGCCAAAAGCATGCTTTAATATTGTCACACAGGCTTTGTTTCATCATCCTTTAGCTTCGCAAGCTGCAACAAATTTTTATTTCTACTGTGGGCTCTGGAAAAATGTGCATTCCATGTATGCTTGCTCGCAGAAGTGGATATGTGGCTAGGCAATTAGATGATAGTGGCTCTTCAAATAAGGTTTGCTTACTTAATTACTTTATACTTTCTTGTAGTATGAATGATGATAGGGAGAAATTTCAGAAATGCATGAATGATTATAAGAAGAAATTTCAAATTTTTTTTTTGCTTTGTAATAGTAAATAATATTATTGTGATGCCCTCAGACCCTCAGGTCCATCAACAAAAAATGAAACAATATTGTCAATAAAGGCTCACCCTTACATGAGCAAAATTTCAGCCATTCTATATAGAGCTAAATATCTAGATTTAAAGTATTCACAAAGATATGTTACAAGCTACGATGGAGGATCTAACAAAAGCGAAAAAGAACCACATGCGATCTGGTGATCTTCTCGGATATGATCAAAGACTGAGCACCTTAGTAATACATGGGCAACATGCGCAAAAATAAAGCTCTCTTGCCACCCTTTGCTCTCCTCCTCTTTCAATTTATAGACAATGTGAACTAAGTCTCAATCTAGCAATGAGTTGCCATTTTTTGCGACTAAGCTCCACCTTTAGATAGGCCTGCTCTTCATAGAATTCCATAGCGTTAACTTCTTGTCCACAACTGTTTACTCCAAGATCATCATTTGGCCACAACTTCTGTGAAATGCAATTATCAATGCATGCAATCCAACATCTATGTTTGGGAGATCATCAAGATCAATACCCCAAAATGTAGGCCACTCTATAAGATGTCTATACCTTCCAGCATGACTATGTGTTTGAGACTTTTGCAAAGAATGCTTGGGTAACCTTTCATCGTCCATGCTCTATATTCTTTGATAGTAGGTGAGAGTCTGAAATAAGGCTTCTACCTATAGTGGATACAATGTTGTCTCTGCTAATAACATCTCATAGGGAGTTTGGATTTTCACCCCTAACACTTTTAATAGAAATCTCTTTTGATCTGTTCAAACAAAAACTTCAATTTCTTTCCATTTTACCCTAGTCAAACTGGACCCTCAAGCTGGACAACTATAAAGCAGGACAACTATAAAGCACAACTGCTTGCACCAACACTTTAAACATAAGCCTTCGAAGAGATGAGCACCAAATATATCGTTGTCGCCACATGCTAAAAGAATGATACAAAGTCCCAAGACCCCCACTTATCTGCTTTCCTACCCCCATTACCTATCTGCGGTCATTTGAATCAATCCCTAATTATTTATATTGTTTTACCTGTTCTAGGATTTCACCATTAAAATTGTCGCTGTGTCTCGAGATTCGTGAACCATCACCTTTATTTTAGTTTTATTCACTTTCATACAAGTGTTCTTTGCCAAAATTGCTCAAGCACATGTACCAGATGCTACAAACCTGTTTTAGTCCTAGAGACAAGTATAACATTATCAGTATAAAACAAAAGCCCCAAAATGTAATCATTAATCTTCACTCCCACATTTTCTTTTACTAGCCATGCTTCAAGCTCGTCAATGAAGAGACCAAAAAGTGTGGGCTACATAGGACATCTATGTTTCACGTCAATATTAGTCTCCATCTTCTCTAAACCATTTAGAGGAAATGTTAGTTCCACCAACACTCTCTCATACAGTCGTGCAATTGCCTGCATAGTAGGATTGGCACCCCCAAATTCTCCAAGCGTGTCTCTAGTTTACTACGAGACACTCTATCAAATGCCTTCGTAAAGTCTACAAAATAGCAACATAGTGCGTGGCCTGCACCTTTAGCTCCTTCTGCTATGACTTGTGAGGTCACTAAGTGATCAATACTAGAGTGATCCCTTCTAGATCCTGCTTGGCATAAAGCTTGCACCCCCTATAAGTCTGTCCAACTTGCAATCTTTCTCTCCAATATAGCCCCAAAAAGCTTAACCATTATACTACTATCATAATAGTGCAGTAATTCTAAATACAACCTGGATCTCCAGCCTTCAGGATAGTCACTATCCTGTTCATGCACCATTGGTTAGGAAAACTAGTATTAAGAGCCAAGTTAAACAACTCATCTATTTTAGCATGCAATGTCTCCCTTCCCCATTTAAGCATCTCAACGGCAGAGCTACATTACGAGCTTTCCCATTTGCCACCTTTTGCAAAGATATCTTCACATCCTCAACATCACATATGTCAGGCACATCAACAGGTGCTAAATCCATAGGAGCTTGTTCTGGTAGTATAGTCCTCGCGAGCAAAATCCAATAGCTCATGCCTACTAAAGTCACCTGCATCAGAAATTGAAGTTTTTAATTTATTCTAAAATTCCTTGAGAGAATGTTAAAGTTCATATGCAAGCTTCTCTTGCTATTATTTTTTTCAGATTACTTCTTTTCTCATTGTAATCTTCTAAAATCGTTTCCTAGCTTCTGAATTTGCATGATTTCAATAAAAGCCACGTTTGACTTGCCCACATTCGTCATCCCAACATGGTTGGTGCTTTTGAAAGTGCAAACTACCCTTAATCCTCCCGAACTCATTAGTTGCCACTTTCGATATTGTGTTCATAAACAATGCATTTTTAACAGACAAATCCCCTGACCATTCAAGATTGGAGAGCATTCTCCATCTCTATTGTATAATCCCCTGCTTTTTCCCATTTATACATCAACTTGCCTTGTTGAACATTTAGAGTAGCTATTTTTATGATCAGAGATAGATTATATTTTATAGCCGCATGATTTGATTCAGGTTCTGCCTCCACTCAAAAGCAATCCACAAGCCTCAACCAAGTTGTATTCCCCATCAAAGAGTCTACTATGCTAGCTCGTTGCAGGAGAATGCATGTCATAGCCCCAAAGAAATTTAGCGATACTTTAAAAAATCACCATATCAGATGATTCACAAAGCCGAAGCACAATATTTCCCATATTATCTTCAAAAAACCTTTGTCAACTTGCTAATTCCATCTCATGTACAGATAGTTCTTGAAGCGATAGATCTCTTATCCCTTTCAACTTGATACTTGCTTGACTTTGAGCAATTTGGCCATTAAAATCCCCAGCCACAAATACTGGACCTCTTAACTTAAATTTAGCAAGATGAATGAATGGATCCTCTGAGGAAATACTTGATTGCTTATACACAGAATTGGTGGAGAAAAATAAACCACTGAAAATGTATATTATAATTTGATGTCTGATTTTCAACTACATATATTGTTTATACTCAATACTTTTATACAGCTTGAGCGTATTGTGTGCGAATACCAGGCAATGCCACCAAACCTCTGCCCCTTCCTATACCATTCATATTCCATACCTATTCAATCTATGCAAAACCTGGTAAGTTTTCTAATGTGCCCATCTCATGATCCCAAGTTTCTAATAAAACTAGAAAATCCACAACTTCTAACAAAGATGCAATTGAAACATGTTTGCCATTCACATTCCATATCACACACCTGAGGATCTCACATCAATACTCTATTTTCTTTTATCCAAATCTTACCTCCCTGGATGTACGCATATTTTCCTTTATCCTTGTCAGCTCGCACTTTCTGCAATTTATCTTAGAACTCATCTTGCTGATGTTGTTGCATCATATCATCATTTAGCCAAAGTTTTTGTCCTTTAAGTACGCTCCTATTAAACGTGAGCCTGTAGGTTTTGGAATCTAATGTTAATTAGCCTCTGCTTATTCTCTTGTTTTCTTTCCCACATGAAAGCAACTGATAAAACCTAGATCATGGAGATGCATGATATTATCAAATTGGCAACTGCTTTGTTCACATCAAAAGGCCCGAGCTTAACATTCAATTTCTTATTTGCATGGGCTTGCTCTTCTCTAAAAAGAGTATTGACATAAGATTCCACATGTTCAACACTTTTCTCAACTTTACCACCTGCGTCTGCATTTTCTTGATCAATTTTCATCTGCTCCATGTGATTTCCAATGGCACTAAGTTGATCTTTCACGAATTCCAATTCATTGTTTGCAGAGATGAGCTCCTTCTTTAAGCTTCCAATTTTCTTCCTTCAATTGATGTACCTGTCTTACAACTGTTTTTTGTTTGCATCTTCAACAACTTTTCTGGCATCCTCCACATCCCATCGTGCTTGGAAAAGAGGCATAAAGCTCTCAATTCTGTCTAGAATGGCTTTTTGTGCCATATTCAACTTCTGCCTGTGCTATGGAGAAAGTACTTTATTTCTTTACCTATTGTAGTAGTTATTATGTATAATTTTATTGCTCAAAAGGAACAACTTCTATCACGAATTGCAAATGCTTCTTATATGTTAATTGTGGGTTGTACTTCTATATGATGCTGAGATTATATGCTCATATATGACCTGATATGTTTCTATTACTGCATTTATCATCTCTTGTTTTGTTCATGATAGTCATGTTTATGCAAAATAAAAACTAGCTTTAGTTATTTCTTGTCGTATACAAGCTAGTGTTTTGCTACAAGAGTGCATTTCTCTGTCTAATATTCTTCTTTCCTTACTCAATTGCAACACTTTTATCTTTCTTTCAAACTTTGCTTTTGGTGTCTTTATGTGTATGGTTCCAATTTGGTTAACAGAATATGGGCGTGAATAACTTACATGAAGATCTTGTAGATTTTTGCCACTGTTAATTTTATGATTTGCTTTGGACCGTTATTTACATTCCCATCGATCCGAGCCATCGGATCGCCATTCTGGGAAGGGACGAGCGCCTATATTAGGCCATTTCCATTTTGGCTCGGTTATCGGCGTCTTCTCACAGCAGCTTCCTTCCTTCTCGTAGCTTCCCTCTTCTTTTCCTGCTCCTCCTTTAGTGTTTCTTCTCACTTTTCCACTTCCTTACACTATTCTACTCTTGGATTCCCACTATAGCAGTACATACTTGGTTGTTAGCAGACGCATTGTAGCAGGTGCCAGAGAATTTGGTAGCGGGCATCCTGTAGCAGCAGGTACAATGGAAGCTTTATTCTTCTCTTTCTATGCATGCATGTTGGTTTCGCGGTTGTTTCTTAGTGATCCTCGAATTTGGAGAAGGATGTTCTACATGCTAAGCATACATATTGGTTTTGAGTTTTATCGATTGAATGCATGTCCGATGCATTTGTGAGTTGATGCTCTTGGTTTTTCATACCTTTTGCTTCGTAGTTTCATTCAATCCAGGGCTAGTTCGAGGGGGCGTGGACTCCCGTCATATAGACGATCCGGGGGTACAGAGTGCAGCCATGTTTTGGCGAGATCTTGGACTTGTGCAGTGATATTGCGTTTTGGTTCCAAAATAACGATGCTTCATGCAATCGGCATGCCATGCAGAAGCCCATTCCCAGCTTTTTCCTCTTCGTCTGGCATGCCAAGGCGTCTCCTTTGATCAATCTTTCTCCTCCCACGATCTAGTCTAAGCAAAGCATGGCGAATCTCTGGCTCCTTTATTGAGCTTGCGGATTTCTAACTAGTTTATTTTACTGGCTGGATTGTTTTGCTGACCTCGGATGCAGGCACAGAGAGGGCGAGTGCACTTACGCAGGATATTGTTCTGCCTGATCAAGATCCGGCTACAGCGACGGAGGTTTTGTCTACGAACGCTGGGCATTTTGGAAGGAGCCCTTTTTCGCATCAGATGGAGAGGATTGGGCGTTTCGACCCGGGTAAGTCGGCAACCGGGCCCTCGTTATCAGTTCCATTCAGGCTGGGCTTTGTAAGCCTATTCCGCTTGCATCAGCCTCCTTATTTGCCACGACGTCTGAGGTAATCTCTTAACTTTGCTTTGGTTTTAATACCTTATTCTGGTAGTTTCCGGTTTTCCTCCATTTGGCTAAGCGATTCCTTTATCTCCATCTTCTGGCGAGATTTTACGGCATCAACCAACTTCAAACGGTTTTCCGGTTTGAACCCATCCCCGACTCCTTTTTTGTCGCCCCTATTCTCCGCCTTCTACTTTCTTTGCTCGCCCTTTTTCTAGCTTGCGATTGGCTTGCCACTTCCTGCTTTCAGGCTTCTTGCATAAGGGGGCATCGATCTTTGAATTTCTTCTTCCGATTTCCTTCCATGCGCCAGCCTACACCCAACGCCTTGATGCCGAAGTTGCTTTCATGCTTCCGCTTATACCAAAACTCACCAAGGGGATCTACCTAATCTTATTCTGCTTTTTGTGGAAGGGATACATTCGCCTCAGATCCCTCCTAGATATGTATTGTTATTATTCTTAACCTTGCTTCCGGCTATGCCATATTTATGTTGTTTCGGTATTGTATCTCTTTTCGGCCTTTCCTAAGTTGTGATAGCCTTATGCGTGTCCATCGGTGTGCCATCTCGTTGTTTAAGATATGATATTGCTACTAGACGGGTGGATGTCATCTCATTGTTTCAATTATTATGGATTGACTTGGGTAGATGTCTATCAATTGGGTGCATTTGTTGGCTTGCTCTTGAGCTAAGGGTTAGTCTCCGGGTTTCGTGAGTTTGCAAAAGTATTCTATATGTTGGGGTTTTGCTTAAGGGTATGTAGAGGCGTTTTTGTTCGATCATCTTCTACGCCAAAGTCCCATTTGTAGCATTTCTTACAACTATTGTTTTCTTAGGATTGTTCTTGTGCATGACACGTGCAATTTCTTCTCGTTTCTAGGCATCCATAGAGTGATTGCCTCGCTATTTTGTGCTTCCGGCATTATTTGGGATTTTCGGGGTATATTTACTCTTATGTATGGTGTTTTGGCATGGTTTTTAATTAGTACTTGGCGGTGTTTTTATAATGATGTCTTTTTGCAAGTATACATTGTTCTTGTTGGTCATTTGTGGCATCTTGACCGGGAAATGGTATACTTGATTTCTTTATCCGGTGTTTGCCCATATTAGCCTAATTTGGTCCTAATTAATCTTTGAATAATTATTTTCATTGTGATATCGGTTGTTGCTCTTATACTTTACGCGCCTCATTGGATACTTACGCGACATTCGCTTTTTCTACACGTTGTTTGCATGTTCATTCACATATTTCTATGGGTTTTCTTTCGCTTTGATCTATACGTCAAGTTGAATTTCACCAAATTTCTTACTCCCAGCTCTTCTTCTCTCGTGGCTTCCCTCTTCCATACCTTTTTTGCTTCTCCTTTGCTTACCTTGCCCGATCCTTTCTAGCTTCTTCTCCAAGTAGATCATGCTGCGGTCTCTTTTCGATTCATCGTTGACGCTTTCCTCTATATGCTACTGCGACTTGCGTGGATGCATGGATTTTTCCTATGCTCCATGCTCCTTGCAGCGTAGAATCTGGTATGAGCTTGGCCATTTAGCGTGCCTCTCCGTGTATGAGCTTGGCCATTTAAGCGTGCCTCTGCGCAGGTTGGCTTCGGACTTCAAGGCGTTTCATTTCACCCTGCTCCACTTGTTTCTAAGGATGGTTGTTTTCAAATTTTTGGCCGGGTCGACCCTTGTTTCTTGTTTGTTATTTTCGTTTCTTTTTCTCAACGAATGTATTTACTGATTGGGCCATGTCGGTTCAGCCGATTGCTCTTCTTCCCTTTGCCTGGAGGTGCAGAGATACCACGATGGCACGCGATATATGGTTTGCTCTTACCTTTTTTCTCCGTGGATGTGGCTACTAATAGGCAAAGAACAAACATGCTTTCAGCTTTTGTATAATTTCCTAGAACGCCATCGATCCTCTCCCATGAAATTCACCGCTCTGGCCGAGCTTCATATGGGATCAATCTTGTTTTTGCTCGGGTGTTTGGCTCCTTTTGCTTTGTTGCACACTATTCTCGCTTCTGCAGGTTTGGGGCTTTGCATGCATCTCCATTCATTCCGGGCCATGGTTTTGCTCTCCGTGTGCACTTTCGATCTCGGAGCGGGATGCAATGTTCGCATCGTGTTGTAGCTTTGGACCCCCGTAAGTATCCCTGTATGTTTCTCTTTTTCGGATTTCCCACGTAAAGATTTGAAATTTGTTTTGTTAACTTGTTTGGCGTTTGTATGTTCCAATGTGGCACTTGTTTCGCGGGGCTCGGGTTCGTCCATGTCTCTTCGCCTTTTATGTTTCCTTAGCTCACAATTTTTATATTGTTCAAGTCGCTTTTATGTTTTAGTTATTTGCCTACATGTGGATTGGGTTTGGTATTTGCATTTAATTATGGGTTTGGCATCTTCTTCTCATTTGTGCTTCTTTGGGATTTTTTTCGACTCTCTGATTGGATCATCTCATTTATCTAGCGTTTGTTCCTCTTTTTTCAACATATTTTCTCCATCGGTTACTATTTATCTTATGCTCCCTATTTTACTTATCATGGCCTTTTCATAGCCTTTGATTTTTTATAATGGTTACATAGGTTATATCCTCGGAGGGAATTACGAGTCACATTTACCTTATATTTTCTATCATTTGGGTGTCCCTTTTCTTTTTCCTATGCGGGGTTTTCGATTGTTATGTTTTTCTCATGTCTTATTCATAATTGCATTAGAATATGAGGCATCTAGGGGCTTTTGTTTTAGGGGGTGGTTTTTCCCTCCCATGTTCTCTCTTTCGTATGTTACCTTTGCCGAGTTGATGGACATCTAGTTTTTATATATGTGACATTATCCTTTCAATTTGAGGCTTTTTCATGGTTGTTTTCGGATTTTTCTTCTTTGCACTTGTGTTTTTATCGTGGATTCGATGCACCATACTATTTAAATGGGGGTCTATGCTCTCCTCGCGTTGTTTTTCTCTTGTTTATGTTCTCGCTCACTTTTTACCTCGTTTTTTAGATCTTGTGGTCGCGTTTACTTGGGATGTTGTCTTGTTTTTCATAATTCTACTGCTAGTCTCTTGGTTTATTTTTTTTTATTGCCCATAGATTTGTGGCCACCATCTTTTTGCAATTGTGTTTTTGATGTCGATGTAACTAGGGGGTTTTGTAATCGGGTTCTTCATTTGGTTGTGTATATTTTTACATTTTTAGTTTTAATTGCCGTGGTTTCTTTTTTATTGTTAGTCTTGCGCCTCCGGGTATGTGACTATTCATCATGATTTGTACTGAGTCAAGCTCAAGGATCCTCGACGGGGTACCGGGCGGACATCCAAGGCTCATGAAGACTGGGCAGCAGACCACGATCAAAAGCACATGAAGGGTTGCCAACAAGAGGCGCTCGGAGACAAGTAAGTGACGGCCCGCCACCGCCGTCGGCGTGATTCTAGGCACTTCAAGAGGCACCGCCAAACATTCAGAAATCGGGCCTCCTTCCGGGAGTCGGCATGAGATCAGTCGAGTGTCTATATTGGGCCCAAGGCCATTGTACTATATATATGAGTAGAGCTAGCACATGAGTTTTTAGATGAGTTTTGAGTCTTGTCTCCTTTCGGTTTTTCTCTCTATTGCGAGAGCTCATGTATTTTCATCATTGATATCAAGGAAGCTTATTATCTTTCTCTCATTTGTTACTGTTTTCTTCTTTTCTTCTCTTCTTACAAAATCCAGCGTGACATAGTCCGGACTCTCTGTTAGATCCACGGTCCTCCTGTTTGTCTTCAGAGTTCCGAACCAAGACCCAAACAACATCGCCCATTTGCGGGATTCTATCCTATCCTGCTTTACATCGCCATATACGTAAAGTAATTTCACGCGGAAGAACTCCCTTTTCTCGGGCGGCCTCTGGCTTGGGCGCCATCGGTCCGGAACCGACCGCGACATGTATGGATCTCGCTTATGACATAGAGGCCATCTTGGTCCTAGGCTCGCTGGTCGGCCACCCACCCCTCGTGTCCGGGAAGTCGGTTCCGCCCCAAAGCGTGCAAACATTGCTCACAACCTCGGTCCCTCATCACTATCGGAGCCTTATCCGGCTCAACCTTCTCAACCGTACTTTCACACCCCCAACATGCCTACATCCATCATTCTTGGGCCATACGCCTCTTCCTTCGCCAGAACCATCATCTCCCCGGGTGGGTGCGGCTATCCACATGTCTCCTTTGCGCCTACCGGGGAATATCCTTTCTCCCTACGTTTCCCACTTTGTTCTTCCCTGTTTACAACCTTCTGGATCTCAAAACCAATGCTCCAGCTACCGGTTTCTCAACCGCTAGTCACCCCTTCATCGAGGGGTCCGCCGGGCACCATGCCATATCAACTCAACCTCAATATCCTCACTATCTCCCCGTTCTATCCCCAAACACTTTCACATCTACCTTTCGGACTCTGGCCGACTTATCCCACCTTTGGCAACACTAAAAGGCAAACCGTTAGGACCAAAGTGCTCGAGGCCCACATGGAAGAATTTGAGGCTCTAGCTGTCCTAAATGGTCATCGCAACCTCAACCGAAATTCCACATCTTTTCCACCACCTGCGTGGCTCTCCTCATCAATGGCTCATGTCCAACAAAAGCCATTGAAACAAGATCGGGTCCGAAATGCGCCGCTTTTTTGCTCTCATTACGGGACCACGGATGATGATCAACTTCATCTCAAGCAACTCAATGAACTTCAACAAGAGCCCACGGAATCTGCCCGGGATTTTGCGGATCGACTTCACATTCTCGCTAAGTAAGCTCAAGGAGTACCCCACACGAGCCAGATTTTGGTCGGTTTCTCCAAGGACTTCTCCCGCTATTCGACTCATGACTGAATACTGCGTCCCAAGACTTTGGAGCGGGCTATCGACCTGTCAATCACTCGTCAATGTTTCCTCCCGAGGCGTGGCTCTTCAAGAGCTCCCGTTCATTCCACTGTCATGGTTCCACAAGCGGTTCATTCAAGCCTCAACACGCTAATCCACGGTAGCGGTCAAATGCGGTGCCATATTTGCAAATACCAAGGCCATTTGGCCAATGAGTGCAACTCCACCAATGGCCCGCCTCATTGCAAGAGATGCAACATGTGCAATCATGCCGGAAGAGTGCACTCGCACTCATCCCACACCGCTTCGCAACAAAATGGTTTATCAAGTGCAAACCACACCTCAAAGAATAATCGCGAGACTATCAGCAGCCACCTCTTCAAAGTGCAGCCCACGCAACTCTATCAAGAATGGGACCAACCACGGGGATCCAACCAGCGTCCTCCTTTTGATCCTTCTAAAGCTCAATGTTATCTTGTCAAGAATGGGGTCATACCACCACCCGGCGTGTCCTCAACTTCCACAAGTTCAGGTACAGCTTCCTGGCACAAATCAGACCACATCGGTCCGCCTCACGGCTTACCAACTCTGGCTTGCTAATGGCAAACAAGGCCCGAGACCAGTTCTTAAGAAGCCACCAAGAGCGCCTCAGCAATCACGCTATCAACCAGCTCCAGCAAATCAACCTCAGCTGGATCAACAAGCCCAAGAGGAAATTTTTCAGGCCCTTAATCCTCAGATCCCAACCGGTCAAATTGGGTTGGTTTAGTTTCACGCCAGACCAAGGCATCACGTCCCTTGACCATTATTCCGAATGGCACGCAACCTGCCTTTGCAGTTGACACCATTCCTCATGAGGACGAAAAAAAGGTTCACTTTGCACCTGACTTGGAAAAGCTCATGCCACATGTCATGCCCAAAGTTCGCCAAAGCATTTTGAACCTCATGCAAGCTGCTGAAGGCCGCACATTGGCAAATGTTCATGCCACCACTAGAGCTCAACAAAGACAAGATACCCCTTCAACATCTCAACCTCCACGCTCTCAGACCTATCCAAATATTGCTGCCGAGGTTGACTTACTCAAGAGATTCTTTGCACGCCACGCACTCCCACCAGTGGAACCAGCAGATCTTTTCTCTCATGTGCCTCTCGAACTCAAGAGGAGCTCGCCAAGATCAAAATTCCTTTAAGCTTGGCAACCATTTTAAAACTCTGTCCTGCTCTCAAGGACCAGTTACCACTCCCAACTGTTTTAGTTGGGGCTGTGGCTACCTCTACACCCACGGTCCATGCCACGGTGGGTAATCAGCAAGTCAACCATGTTCAAATCGATGGAGGTAGCGCAGTCAATCTCATCACGGATAAACTCCGCAAACAAATGGGCATCACACAACTCTTTTCGTGCCCCATATGACATCAAATTGGCTAATGGCCATATCCACGAGACCTCAAGGCGTCACACCCATTCTTCACATCAACATTGGTGATCTCGGCTTCCCCATGGAATTTGGAGTTTGGAAAGTCTGGCTTAAGATCCGGTGACTATGAAATGCTGGTAGAGCGGACCTTTTCTCCGCCGGGCAAAGAGTATCCACATCGGGCCGCGGACCCGGTTAGTCATAACCGATGGTCATCTCAATGCCACCATGGACTTGCAAACGGCGGGATCATTTCTGTTATTGACAATGCGGAACCTCTCTCGCATAATCGATTAGAAGCTCAGAATATTTATCAAGTTCGCCAGCCCCACCGCCAGCCTCTGTCCTCCCTCCACCTCAATATGCTGATCCTTGGGGAGAAATGACTCTTGATCCGAGGACGGTCAAGTAATTGCCTTGCTTGACCCTACCGCTCCTTCTTCCGAATCCAACGCGGTTGATCACTTTCGTGATCAGTGAACCTCCCGCACCTCTGATGATGTACACGCCGGCCATGAAGCAACCTCTCGCTAGATGAAACCGAAAGTAACCTCTCTTTTCCCACGCTAGTGCGCGCGATCGGTTAGCTTAAATCCTCCTGCACAATATTGTCGTGATGCTGAAGTAATACCCCATATCGGACTCGAAGTCGAGATTGTGGGCGTCGGCAACAATCCGCCCGTGATTAAGTTTAAATCTTCCGGCTCCTTATCGTAATGAGCCCGTCAAGCTGTTTCAAAAATTCAAACACATTTTAGCTGGAGTTACAAAAGATCTTCGGGAATCAACAAAAGCTTGGGAGAACTCACTATTCCTACCGTCGATGCACCCACCGATGTAGCAACGATCAAGATGTGCTCAACCCCAATTCACCGGGTGATCGCGTCAAAGGCGGAAATTGACAAACTCCTTGCTGCGGGTTTGATCTATGAGGTCAAACACTCAATGGGTGAGCCCCATCGCCATTGCCCTTAAAGCACAATGGTAAGATCCGCGGCCTGTGTGGACTATCTAAACTCAATCGGGCCCGCGAGCGTGATCATTTTCCACTTCCCTTCCACTGTGACGGGTTGGAAGAAGTGGCTGGACATGAGATGTACTCCTTTATGGATGGTTTTTGGCTACAATCAGATCTCAATCAAAGAACTGATCAACTCAAGACCACTTTCACCACCCCGGGGCACTTTTTGCCTACAAGGTGGTCCCTTTTGGATTATCCAACTCTCCATCAACGTTTCAACGCATCATGCTCTCGCTTTTCATGATTTCATGAAGGAAAATCCCTTCTTGCAAATTTTTCAAGATGACTTCTCTGCCTACGAGTTCCATGGCTGACCATTTGGATAAATTGGAACTCGTCTTCCGCAATGTGATGAGTCAGGCATTAGTCTCAATCGAGAAATGCACCTTTGCGTCACCTCCGTGTTCTGTTAGGCCATGTTGTCGGCCAAAGCGGTATCACCACCGATCCTCGCCAAAATCGGTTATTATTGCTCAAGGCTCAAGCACCAATATCAAGGGAGACACACTCTTTCCCGGGTAAGGTCAATTATTACTCCACCTTCATACCGGATCAAGCCATTGCGGATCCCATTCATAAACTCACGGTGATTTTAATCCACCGGGCTTGGAATTCCAGTGAAGCCGCTCTCCAAAGGCGGAAGCTTTTGCTTACTCGGGCACGGTTCTTGTTCCTCCTCAATGGGACAAGCCCTTTCATGTTCATGCGTCTATGTCTCGGCGTTTGCTATTGGAGCGTTCTTTCTCAAGAATATGATCGCGACACCGACAAAACCAACTTCGCTCGCCGGCCGAAAACTCAATTCTGCGGCGCAACTATTCGCCCTTACCGGGCGTGAAGCTTTGGGTCTCATTTTTACGTCCAACGTTTACGTCATTACCTTTTGGGCAGTCAAATCAAGTTCTTTGTGGACCACCAAGCACTACTCTATTTGATCAACAAGTCCGCCCGCGGCCGCATTGCTCGTTGGGTCCTTCTTCTCAAGAATTTGCTCCTTTTGAAATCGTTCATAAGGCCGGCCAAATCTCATGTCGTTCGGATTATCTTTCACGCATCCCACAGATGATCCCTCCTTTGGAGTCTCCGACGCCTTTCACGATGCTTTCGGCTCTTTTTAGTCGCGGCCACACCACATTGGTTTCATGATTTTCCAGTACCTCCTCCTCGGGTGCTCTTCCACGTAAGGCGAGGGCTCTCTCTCGCCAAGCGACAATCCGCCGCCATCAATTTCGAGGAGGTCCGTGACTACACCATGGTTGCGGGACATCTCTACAAAAGGGTGAGACACCATCCTTGACGTGTTCTACCTCATGAAGTTCCGGATATTGTTCGAGAAGCTCATCAAGGGGGCCGGTGGTGGTCATTTTCATGGTGACACCACGGCACGCAAAATCCTTCTAGCCGGGTATTATTGGCCCACGCTCTTCAAAGATGCTCACGCCCACGCCCAAGACGTGAGCGCTTGCCGGGTGGTGGGGCGCACGGCCCGTGGACGGCTCTTCCCTTGGCCAGTCGCCACGCCACTTCCCTTCAAAGAAATGGGGAATGGACTTTTGTGGGACCTATAGATCCTCTCCCCGCGCGCTTTTTCGTGTCCCGATACATTCGTTCTCACCGACTCGCCACCAAATGGGCGGAAGCTTGTGCACTTCCGCACAACTTTGCAGAAAGCACGCCTAGAGTCCTCTATCAACAAGTTATCACGCGATTCGGCTGCCCCACGGAGCTGGTCAGTGACCGTGGTGTTCATTTCATCAATCATACTATCAAGGAGCTGACGGATTATCTCCTCATACATCATCACAAGAGCACACCTTACTATCCTCAAGGTAATGGTTTGGCAGAAAGCACCAACAAAACGCTGGTCACCATTCTCAAGAAAATTTGTGACGCTTCCCATACCAGTTAGCGGACAAAACTTCCTAATCCTTTTGGGCCTACAATACTTGTTTCAAGATTGCTACTGGTCACACTCCTTTTAAATTGGTTTATGGTCAGGAAGCTCTCATGCCGTTTGAATACATCCTTCCGACACTCCGTTTTCAACTGGCTACTGCTCATAATCCACCAGCTGCACTCAAAGAAAGGGTCTATCAATTAGAACAGTTGGATGAACTTCGACGGGATGCTTATATTCGTGTTCTTCATGGACAACAGTTGCAAAAATCTTTACATGACAAACGTCTGAAGACAAAAACATTCAAAGAAGGCGATTTGGTTCTTCTTTATGATTCCAGGTACAAAAATTTTCCGGGTAAACTCAAGTTTCGTTGGCTTGGCCCTTATCAAATTGTTCAAGTGGTTAGACCAAGCGTTTTCCAACTGGCTGAGTTAGATGGTACTCCATTACCTACATTGGTTAATGGTTTTCGTCTCAAAGCATTTCATCACCGGAAAGTGAACATCAACAAGCAGAGGCAGTTCGAGAAGCAAACATCACGCATGCGGTGACTAGAAAGGCGGTATATTATATTATAGTGGAGATTTTTACAAAATGTGGGCGCAGCCGGCTATTTCGCTATAGGCTTTGCCTATATACAAAAAGCAGCTCGAGCCCTATTTACTAAGTCCTAAGAGGAAAAACCCTCTCGGCTTGGGGCGAGAGAGGTGAACCGGAGAGAGATGGTAGAGGTTACGCTCCGGATCCGGCAAGGTGAGAACCACCTCCATCCCGTTGGTCTTGGTCGGGATGTTCACCATCCGGCACACCAGCCGTCCATTCGGGCCCCACGGTTGTGGCGGCGCGAAGATCCGGACAATTCATCTTGCAAGTGATCCCTCGGCGATTCGTGGGCATCGCGGCGGTCTTCGCGTTCAAGCAGCAGCGCCCATCTTGGCGCCATCGGATGCCTTCGTTTCTCGGTTCGTCTTATATAGCCAATCGAGGAACTCCTTGTCGGCGTGGACCAATCACGAAATCGCCAACGTGTTTGCAATGCAAAATTTTGTTTCTAAAATGAGAATCTTTTCTCCCGCCGCATATCTAGCCATGGCGTTACCTTGACACATTCCTTTTAATGATATCCCACTTTGAGTTGCAAGCATTGAATGCCATTCCTTCTTTTCACGCCCGTCGAACATTAATGTGTGTCCTTTGCCACTGTCACATCGTCCTTCTTTTCACGTCTCATCCTCACCGTTCATTGCTTCTCCCTTACGCTTTTGGGACTTAGCCAAATTTTTGCCTCTCAATACCCTTCTTGGCATCTTTTGACACTGGCACCATCAACGGTTCGATTTGCACTCTTCATACCTCTTACGCCTCCGGCCATACTTTCCCTAAAACACACACCTTTTCGTTCCTCTGCGCCTTTGTCCTCCGCGGCTCGACTTTCGTCTTCCGCCTTTGAATCCTCTTCGTTTACGCCCATCGTTACCATGGCTGCCCCAAGATTTTCTACACTTCAAGCTACCGCTCCCAAGGATCCGCCCTTTTTGCATCCAGATCCTTCTTGACGCCCACTTTCCGCGGAAGCCCTTGTTGGCCCAAATAAAGTTCTTTGAATCGACACCGGCTTTTACGGAATTCTCTCAAATGGAACTTAGGCTCCAAATCGACCCGATTGCAGCGGTTCATCGCCAATATCGTTAACATCAAAAGGCTACACCCAATCGCGGGTCGATGGCACCACTATTTCGATTGACTCAACATTTGATTTCCCGGGGTATTTCATATTCCCTTGCACACCCCTTGTGTCCATGGTACGCTATACGGGATCTCGATGTCACGAGTTTGGTGCACTCCGCTTATCATGCCAATGTCCATCGTCGATTAATATCGACAAGCCTCCACGAAACCTTTGTTAAATTTACGGGCGGAAATTCCTTGCATTCTATCAAGAACACCCATATCAATAAAGCCTTTCTATAACTTTTGGTCCTCCTTTGCTACACACTCCAAACACCACATAGATTGGCCCCAAATGATGTTCTATCTTCTTCTCCAAGAAATGGACCGCCTTGGGTACCACTTCCATCCATTTGAAGTTTTAATGGGAGGCCACTTTCAAGCCCTCATCCGTCATTACTTCCCCCCCACCACCAAATTCTCATAATTCCACTGGCGCTCCTTCCAATCACTCACCCAAAGTGGCACTTCACGCCCGTCTTCCCCACAGTCATGTCCCTGGTCGGCCACACCCATGTCATTGTCTCCTCCTCTCTGCTACACCATCCACTTCACACCATTTTTTTTCCCAAACATCCCCAAACCAGGTGTGACCCGACTCCACCACCACAACACCCTCGTCGGTTGTTGTATCGATGTCGGCCAGGATGCTCAAGCCGCCGCTCTCAAATTACAAGAATCCCAAGACACTCTTATGAGTGGGGTTCAACGGGCACTAGAAGCCTCTGATACGGTACATCAGGACCTTCAAGCTGCAACTGCTCAAGTTGCAACCTTGGAAGCCAAACTTTAAGACAAGCATGACTCTCTTACGAGCTCATGCAGATCTCAAAAGTGCACAAGCTCAGTCAGCCAACTCGCGGATCCAACAGGCTCGGCTCCGATCCAGTCGGACTCTTTTGGAGCACAACAAGTCCAAAGCCGCTCTCACGAGTACCAGGGCCTTGAGATATTGCTAAACTCAACGCGCATACTCCCGAACTTTGTAAAAACTTGACAACTCAGTTCAAAACCTTCTGAGCAGGGCGCTCAGGTACGCCTCCTTGTATTTCGGCTTTTCTACCTGAGACCTCTCGGCTCACCTCTCTTCCAGATCATTCTGAGAGGTGCGAAGCGAAGGGAGGGCCTCTTGGATGGCCTTGGAGTTGTGGTACTTAGTCTCCAATACTCACGATCACTCACTCCCGAATTCAGCACTTCGAGAAGCGGGTCCGTGACCGATCACGCTGTTTTCGAAAGGGACGGCGGATCCGTGATCTTGAACAAATTGCGGCAAGCTGTTGCGGTCTATTTGAGTGAGGCTCGAAGCAAAACAGCGCCCGAACGTAGCCATTCTTCACATAGAATGCACAGCAGTTCCTCACTGCTATCATGATTATGTAGTTTGCTGACGCCATCTCTTCCTTCCAGTGGCATGCGGCGGATGTGGCCACTGTGGATATTCCACGGCGTTTGATTTCTTGGTTGGCGGAGAACTTTCCATTGAGGGGCAAAGGGTTTGTCATGCCGCTGATGCGATCTCCTTCTTTGTCGATCCGGTTTTATCACCTTGAGTGTGGTTCAGCCCATGGCTTACATATTTCCTTGATTTCTCACGGGTGATACAGGGAACACTTTGGAAATGGGCCACGCCCGGCTTTTCCAGGGTATTTGTCTGATGGTGCTTGAGGATAACAATCAATATCTTGCGGATCACTGCGGACCCAAACTCTTCATCGGTACATGCGAGCTTGCAATCCACGGTATCTACGGCAGCGAGCTGCAACCGTCCGGGGAAATATCTGGGAACATCAGGATCTTCCTATACTGGAATTTATGCTCACGGCACCTCGCGGTTACAATCGATTACAAGCTCTGTTGG